>JAFMOD010000864.1:92429-113986 GCA_019802435.1 Corydoras maculifer | reverse complement strand
GTGTGTGTGTGTGTGTGTGTGTGTGTGTGTGTGTGTGTGTCAGAAATCAGAACAGAGTCAGTCCGGGTTCTAGCTGCGGGTTTAAACTCTGTTCTTTGTGTTTTTTAGGAGTTTCCAGAGAAACAGGAACTTCACCGTAACATGCTGGGGTTGCTGGGAAATGTGGCCGAGGTGAGGGAGCTCCGACCCCAACTGCTCACCGGACAGTTCATCAGCGTCTTCAGGTAGAGAACCGATAACCTCGGATCTGACTCTGCGGATCTGGAGCTCAGACTGAAACAGATGCAGAGGTCGATCAGTAGAATGAAGCAGTAATGACCCTCCTGACTGGTTAGAACTCGTGTTGACCTTCATGTCTGTAAGTGAATTTCTGAACCATGTCCCGCTCAGTAACCTGCTGGAGAGCAAGGCCGACGGGATCGAGGTCTCCTACAACGCCTGCGGGGTTCTGTCCCACATCATGTTCGACGGGCCTCAGGCGTGGAGCATTCCGAACCCTCACCGAGACGAGGTCATGAACAAGATGTGGAACGCCATCCAGAGCTGGGACGTCAGCTCCCGCCGCAACATCAACTACAGGTGTGCTTCAGGGACGAGGACGAGAACAGCGGAGCATTGAGACCCTGTCCCTCAGAGAAATCGTTATCAGAGTCTGTGGTGTTTAATAAATTAACAGAATAATGCTCTGTCCGTCAGGTCGTTTGAACCAATCCTGCGTCTCCTCCCTCAGAGCATATCACCCGTCAGCCAGCACTGGGCCACCTGGGCTCTGTTCAACCTGGTGTCTGTATATCGTACGTGTACACACACACACACACACACACACACACACACACACACACACACACAGAGCTTTAACCTCAGACTTCAATGCTGATATGAAGTCTTTTGTTTTTCAGCAAGTAAATACTGTCCATTATTAGTAAAGGAGGGAGGAATCAGTCTGTTAGAGGAAGTTCTCAAACTGCAGTCTTCTCACCTGGAGACCAAAGACATGGCTCGGTACACACACACACACACACACACACACACACACACACACACACACTTGGGTAAAACCAATGACCCATAATCCTAACGTAATCGATGTGACTGATCTTTTTCAGTAAAGTGATGGAGCAGTGTGAGAGCTTTAAGGAGGATCCCATGGAGACCAGCAGATAAACCTGAATGAGTCCACACATCACCATCCACCTTTAAAATAGTGACCTTAAGCTCACATTCAGACCCTTCAATCAACAGATTCCTCTTTGCTGTATTTGTGTGTGTGTGTGTGTGTGTGTGTGTGTGTTTTACACACAATGAGCAGTGTTTGTGTTAAGCCTTAGTTTGTGTGTGTGTGTGTGTGTGTCTGTCTTTCTAAAGAACAAATCTAAGTTCTCACCTCTGTTTTGATGAGAGGACCGTGATTGGGTGCAGGCGTGTGTGTGTTGTAGCGTGTGGCCCTTCGTACGGAGCCGTGCGGCGGATGATTCTGAAGCTTCGGGACTCTGGATCTCTGAGGAGGAACAAGAAGTGTTTATTTGTACACTTTAATCAGCGTGGGTACTATGTGTTTATATGACCCCCCCCACCCACCCACTCCATACAGACCCATCGGGTCTAATCCGAGTCTCCGTCAGATCTCCTCTCTCGGACACTGAACCCTCATCGGACCACGTTTAAAATCCAGAACCTCTTCTGCACTTTAGTCTGATTTCCAGCCTCCCGTCTGCAGAGTGAAGACTCACAACATCAGGTCATGATTACAGCGAGCAGACACATCTCAGATAATCCCAATCAGTTCAGGAAGCTCTTCTGTCTCTGCATAACTGCAGTAAGCAAGGTCAGAGGTCATGGACTGAGTGGTGCAGTTTGTGGAGGACCTTCAGAGTCCTGTACCATCATCATCATCACAGGACATCGTTAATGTCATCTTTATTACTGCTGTAAGTTACAGATTAATAAAAAGCATCTCACAGTAAACTGCAACATTTTATATAATTAATCAGATTAATAAATTATTTTATATACACAGAATAATCCACCAAAACCCATCATTACATCTTCTGACCTGCGCTTCTCTGGGGAACCATTTCAAACTATAATGGTACCTGTAGCAGCGATGGTTACACCCTCACACACACAAACGACATCAACCTCCATCATCAGGTCCATCAGGAGCCGCTGATTCAACCTTCAAACGAAAACACACACAATCAACAAGAAGAACAACAAAGAGGAACAAGAACAACACACACTGAGAATAAAGAACACAAGACGATTCAGAGTCATTCTTTTATTTCAGTTTTTTAAAATCAACAATTTTCAGATCAACAAAATTAATAACCAATAAACATCAAATATCTGTACAACATCTTAAAGCATTCTCATGCTGTCTGATCTATAAAAGCATTCTCATGCTGTCTGATCTATAAAAGCATTCTCATGCTGTCTGATCTGCAGTCTCAGAACTGTTGGATCAAAGGTTGTCCCGGCTGTAGCGTTGGCGCCCTCTGGTGGTCAGTCTGAGCAGTGCTCAGGTCTCTCTGAGGGAGTCGATGGTGCGAGTCAGAGCTCTGAACGCTGGTCTTTGACTCGCTTCGGCCGTCCAGCACTCTTTCATCAGAGAGTGGACCTAATGAAGGGAAAGTCCAGCACGTCAGAGATTAAAACTTCAGGTTTAAACCTCTAAAGGTCATTCATACTCTGAACTCAACAAGATCTCATCATCAACAACGTGTGTGTACCTCATCAGGACAACCCTTAGGAACAGGAAGTCTATAGTTGCGTTTAAGCAGATCAATCAGGTGATAAACAATCATCTGTCCCTGTTTATCAATACCCATCATCTCCATAAACACCTGAGAGAGAGACAGAGAGACAGAGAGAGAGAGAGACAGAGTAAACTGTAAAGCAGGTCAAATCATCATCATCATCATATACAGAGCTTCCTCCGTTAAACCCATGTCTCTCAGAGTTCTGGAGTTGAAGCTGATTTGAGACAGAGACACTCACAGCTGGTGGACTCTGGTTCTTCTCACTGTAAGTGAAGAGCTCATACAGAACGACTCCAAAGCTCCAAACATCAGACAGCACTGAGAACCTGCTCTCCATCAGAGACTCAGGAGCATACCTGTAAACACGCCCCCCACCCCCCCACCACACAGGAAAATTAATGCCAACCAAAGAACAAACGTGATGTAACCTCAGACCTCAGATGTTCATTCAGTGTTAATGATGATGGTTCCTCACCAGAAGATGGGGCTGTCTCCAGGTTCTTTCACGGTGTAGTAATCTTTGTCTTGAGGAAGAACCTTTGTCAGACCAAAATCTCCGATCTTCACTCGCGCTTCACTCTCAACCAGAATGTTCCGCGTGGCTAAGTCTCTGTGAACATAACGCTTAGAACCCAGATATTCCATCCCCTGTACACACACACACACACACACACAGATTTAATGAAGGTAATGAATCTCTGAGGTTCTCCTCTGATCCAGACATTAATGAGCTGAGCTCCTGAAGACCTTCAGTTATTAAACTACACTGAGGTTCTGGATCTGGAGTGAAGGTACAGAGATGGATCTAAGTTCTTAGGAGGGAACTGAAGGTTTCTGTGTACTTTGCAGATCTGTGAGGCGTACTGAAGAAGCTTCTTGTGATCAAAGCACTCTTTGTTTTTAGGGAGGTATTCCCTCAGACTGCCAAACGGTAGATACTCCATCACCAAACGCAGGTTCTTACGTCCTGCAAACAAAAAGTAGCAATGAAAACACCATGTCATCAGCAACAACGACAAGGTTCATCTGTAAAAGATCCATCAACACAAATAAAACACAGAGATTCCAGAACTCTGTGGTTATGATGCCGGTCTGTTTAAATGAACACCCGGCTTAATTACAGATCAGTAACACTTTGAAGTGGGTGATTCATTAGTAGCAGATGAAACCATGTCCTGTTGGAAGTTGTTTATTACAGAACTGGTTTGTATTGGTCAGTCAGGTCATTGTTGGGTTACCTGCAGTGTAACACACTCCTTTATATTTGACGATGTTCTCATGCTGTAAGGATCTGAGGATCTGGATCTCGCGCTCAAAGTCCCGCAGATGTTCAGCAGAACTGTGCTGCAGCTTCTTCACTGCCACCACCTCACCGGTGTTATCCTGCAGTGGGTCGTACCGACACTTCTCAACACTCCCAAAGTTCCCCTGTGTACACACACACACACACACATACAGCTGCAGGCTTTACTGCACACAACACCACATTCAGCTTCTGGACCTCCATCGTTGGATCCTGTTGGATACCTTTCCCAGCTGCTGCAGGAAGATCAGATGTCGAGCTTCAAACTGCGTCGGTTCCTGACCGTCCAATGCTCCAGATATGCCACGACCTCGGGGTCGGACAGGGAGAAGGTCATTTTCTACCAAAAGCTCGTAATCTGAGAGAGAGAAAAGAGAAAGAGTTGTGTGTCATTGCTGAGTGTGTGTTGTGTAGGAGTGTATAGTGTGTGTGTGTGTGTGTGTGTTACCAGGTGTAAAGAGGCTGTTCAGGTCTCTGATTATTGATCTGAATGATGGTCTCTGGAATGGTTCATAATCCATACAGCTGTTAATCAGATTCCCCAGTTCTGTCCATTTTGGTGCCGGCAGCTGATGTCTGTCCTCATAAAAGAGCAGCTTCTGCTCCCACACACACACACACACACACACACACACACACACACACACACACACACACACACACCTCTAACTTTTACTAACAAACTTGTGGAACTCTATGGGTCAGTGTGTGTGTGCATGGTGGGGGAGGGGTACCTTAGAGGAATCATAAGAACTTAATGGCTGTTCTCCTCCTGTATAAATTTCCCACAGTGTTGTACCAAAGCTCCACTGATCAGTGTACGAGTTCAGCTTCTTTTGATCCTCCACACACTCTGGAGGAACCCAGGGGATGTGTTCTATTAGAACTGGTTTGCAAACACAAACACACAGTAGGTTAGTAGTGAGGAATAGCAGTGTGTGTGTGTGTGTGTGTGTGTGTGTGTGTGTGTGTGTGTGTCTCACTCTCTCGAGGCTGTACAGAGATGCTGATTCCAGGATCACTCAGCTTGATGAAAGGAGCAGTGTGAGATTTTCGGTCCTCTTCTCGAGCAAGCAGAATGTTCTTAGCACAAACATTCCCATGGACCAGGTTCTTATCCTCCTGTAGAACCGACACACACACACACACACACTGCGTTGTTTTTAAACAGTCCTTACTGAATTCAGCTTTCTTACACACTCTGACTCTGAGACCCACCAGATAGTACATCACCCATGCCAGCTGCTTTGCCACCTCCAGTTTCCAGGTGATGTTGATGGAGTTGCGGTTCCTCCTCAGGTACGTGTCCAACGATCCGAAACGAACAAACTCCTGCACCATGATATCTACAGAACAACACGGAGCCAAATCAGACCTCTGCTCTCAAATAACATCAACAACAACGCATAACCAGCACATTATTCTGTAAACAATCAGGATTTACAGTGTGTGTGTGTGTACTCACGTTCCTCAGTACACACACAGATCCCATAGTTTAAGATCAGGTGTTTATGGGAAAGCTGACTCATCACACTCGCTGCTTCAAAGAAAGACTAAGATCCAAACAGATTGAGAACGCATCATTAAAACACATCACAGCGTTACCGTCCAATCACACGACACACACACCAACACTGAAGCTGAAGAACATGACCCTTTGTGTGAATGTGTGTGTGAATGTGTGTGTATGGGACAGACTGACCACCTCTTCAGACAGTTTAGATGATTCTGATGATGATTGTTTCTAATTCAGAGTAACAGTATTCGGTTCTCTGTGATTTAGTGCACTATGTAGGTTTGATAATGACAGGAGCAGAGTCTTTAAAACTGAAGAACTAGAACAGTTTGATTAAAAACTGTGATTAAATTCTTAACTGTTAAAATAATTAAAGTATGTGTGTGTGTGTGTGTGTGTGTGTGTGTGTGTGTGTGAGAGAGAGAGTGAGTGTGTGTGTGAGATACCTCGGTGTAGGTTCTGTGGCTTTTTTCCAACACCTTCATCACCACATCCATCTTGTGTACCTCCCCATAATCCACCACCTCCTCTTTCCTAATGCCTCGGAACACCTGAGTGAATGTTCCCTGTCCCAAACACTCCATCTAACACACACACACACACACACACACTTAATTATGTACCATAGTGAAATGTGTTTACAAGGAATTTTGAAGAGCTGTAGTGCAGGGAGCTGGATTTGTGACTGTGTGTGTGTGTGTGTGTGTGTGTGTGTAGGAACCATACGGTCTGCAGATCTTCCTTGCGTATTTTCTGGAAGATCATTTGGTTGATGTGTTTGTTGCTGGAAGAGGAAACAGAGAGATCTGAACTCTCTCCAGCTCTGCAGATCAACAGGTTCGACTTTTCTGCAGAAAGAGAGGACGGTCTTCATCAGAGGGTACAGAGTGAGGACACAGAGCGTGTATAGATGGTGTGGGTGTGTGTGGGGGTCTGACCTTTGCTCCGGGGGGGGCAGCACTTGGTGAACTGGAAGACGTGTCCCTCAGAGCGCAGAGCTTCCTTCTGGTAACGGCGCAGCAGCTCACTCAGACTGCTGAACACACACTTCGCTCCAGTTAACATGAACTCTTCTGCAGGAGTACGTACGATCTGACAGTGTTTATACTCACACACACCGTTGTACTGCACACACACACACAGAGTTTTAACCATTTATCCAGGAGAAGGTTAATTTGACTTGTTGATAAGTGATTTAATGAGATCTTACCTTCAACCCAAAGGATAACAGGTAACTGTCATATTCTTTAGGACTGCAGCGCAGGATGTACACGCCCGCAGCATCATTACAGCGCCGCAGACGGCTAAAGGCAAACTCCATCCTACAGCCAGAACCAAGAGTGAAACACACAGCAACTGAGGTTTAAGGATTAGCAGGGGTGCGGGGGTACTCACGAGATAGGGCCGTGGCAATTAGTCTGAATAGCCTCCAGTAATCGGGGGGGTGCCACTTCTTTGCACAGATAGTGATGTGCGTCTGTGGTCAGTCTATAGTAACCATCGATAAGAGAAACGAACGATAACGCTTCAGACAGAGACGAAAACTCCAGATCCTAAAAAATAAGAATACCAGAATTATTTATTTCATCATTCTACCACGATCACATTTACAGCATTATCCTCACAACAAAAGAGTCCCAGCTCATTTCAGATTCATCAGATATCTGAGGTTCCACCTAAATCAGTGTGTGTGTGTGTTTGTCTTACCAGTGTCTGACTGTCCTGTCTGTTAATAGTTACAATGCGACTCTCCAAAGACCCATCTTTACTGGCCTGTTTAATACTGATATCAATAACAGCTGGAAAATCACAGTACACCTGTAAATCCTGAGAGAGAGAGAGAGAAAGAGACAGAGAGAGAGAGAGAGACAGAGACAGAGAGAGAGAGAGACAGAGAGAGACAGAGAGAGAGACAGAGAGACAGAGAGAGAGAGAGAGACAGAGAGAGAGAGAGAAAGAGAGAGAGAGACAGAGACAGTAAGTAACCAAAACATAGTACATGTGTATACAGGGTATATATTTATATAAAAAGCTTCATTTCAAATGTAAATAGACATAAGTACATGTATAATTACAAATTTTCAACTCTTTTATTTCTGTAATTATGGAATTTAAATTGAAAATTATTTTTTTTGTAACTTTAAAAATACAATAACAATGAAACGCCTTAAACTGAAATGAATTGAAAACACACAGGGCCACCAGATGGCGCTACACTGATGTGGGTGAAAGCTGATGGTGGTACTCAGCTGTTTGTCTTTAGATTCACATTGCAATCTTAAATGTCTGTTCCTTGTGTCTCTAATTAATTGAATGTTATGCTCATTAAGACTTTATTAATCAGACACTTTCAGATCTGTGACATCATAAAGCGATCATTTTATATACAACAGGTTTCTGTAATCAGCTTCACAACGTTAAAATAAGTCTGAACGAACAGGGATTTTATTCATATTAATCATTAAGTTCAAATGTGTTTTTGAATCAATAATGAGCCAATCAAAACCCTTAAATCTTAATCCATTGCACCGTCTCCTAATCCTGTGCTCCTGGGTGTAATTCTGGGTGATTTCTGAGTTGTGGTGGGTGGGTGACTGTGTTGCTGGTGGTGCACCTCCACATCTTTGGGGCATTTCCCTTTCACCCACTGGATGCCATGGTTGCCGGACACCACGATGGTCACCGTTCCTATGGTGGGCTCGGACACGACGAAGCGCTCGGTGTAGAACGCCGGCTCCAACGTCTCCAAACTAAAGATGTACTTCAGCATGAGCTCGCTGACGGGAACCCTGCAGCGGCGCAGACGCAGCACGAAGCGGCGAAAGCGGTAACGGATGCGCTTCCTCGTCACTATGTGGCAGTGCTGGATGTGAGTGCGCATGGCCTGAGGCAGGAAGTTCTTATAACTGCAGCAGAATGAGAACGTCATCGGTCAGACGGAGACAGCCTCACGTCCCGACCCCCCCCCAACGAACACCTGCACACTGACAGACTGACCGTCTCACTCACTCCCAACCAACACCTGCTTCAGGGATCAGCGGGTGAGGTCTCACCTGCTGTCATGGTACACGTCGATGGGCGCTCGGCCTTTTTCCTTAGCGATTCTCATCATGTCCAACACGGCCAGTCCGAGACATTCCTCCTGAACACTGTGAGTGATCGGGATGTTCACCGAGCCATCTACAAAATCACTCCTCCACTGAGAGAGAGAGAGAGAGAGAGAGAGAGAACGATAAAGAAAGAGAAGCAAACACACACACACACCTCAGAATCACATCTCACCTGAGCAAACAGGTAAGCCATGGTGACATCATCACACACAGGAGCCTCTGAGCTCTTGGTGAGGCCGTAACGATGGGTGACCTTCACCTCTCCTCCAAACCAGCCTGGAAAATAATACCTACAAAGAACGCCGGACGGTCAGTCTGACCCATTCGTTTGGGTTTAAGAGAAAATATTATCTTCTTGAGATTATAAATAAATGAAACTAAATGTCAAAGAACTTCAGCCCAAATTCTCAAACTTCTACACTTTATCTCACAAATGAAGACAAGCACCCGAGAAGCACAGTGTACAGGTTAACATGTCTGCCTCTCAGCAGACCACATATACCCAAACCCCCCTGCAACCCTGATGTAGCATCAAGCAGAAGATAATGAGATCAAAAGAGCCTTTAAATCATTTGGGGTGCTGTGTTTTCACTCTGATGAATATCATTCCACTTCATCCTGAAGGTCAGAGTGAGGTCAGTTCCACAGGCTCACCAAACTCACTCAGCCGTGTTTATGAGTGTGTGTGTGTGTGTGTGTGTGTGTAAGTATGAGTGTGAATGTGTGCTTCTAGGGAAGGAGGAAGCTTAGGACAGAAGGTTTTGTGTTTCTCATTCAGCTTGCATCATCAGTGATGGCTGGACTTCTGAACACAGTTTCTCTGAAAAAGGAGCAACCCCAGGACTGACCCCAGGACTGACCCCAGGACATCACTTTGGACGGTAGTGTCCTTAATCTCAGTGTTTAATGTGAAGCTGCTCCTAAATGAAGGTCTCACTGCATACCTGATTCTAAAGAGAACCTTCTCATTGGTGGACTCATCTATGTTGAAGATGTGATTGGGTGGGTACCATGTGCGGTCATGTTCTCGCATCAGGCTGAACAGACTGAGGTAAAGGGGGCTGATACCTGTGAGGACAGAATTATTATTATTTAATCAGAAGCAATTAACACACTACAGCACTCACCACCATCACGCTCACTCACCACACTTAATGGCAGCTTTAATGTAGAGCTCCTCTGCTATGTAATTGCCGGGGGGGTAGAGCAGGGTGGAGTCCCCGGGGCCCTGGCTGCAGTAGTACAGATGAATTTGCAGGGAGCCTCCACAGCTTGGTTTGTTTGCATGAGAATGTGATGAGGTCTCCATAGCTACCATTCTTTTCAGCCCATGTGTGTTTACACTCGGTCACATGTCTGTAGAGCAGAATAACACGCATGACATCACACAGGACAACTTCATAAACGGTTATAGACATGAACATTATATGACGTGTGTAATACCAAAAGGTGCTACAATAAACAAGCTTACAGACAGAGACACCTGATGAGGTCATGATGAGGATGCGGATGCTTTAGCTGGTGAGGCATTCCGGTTCGTTTTATTCTGATAGAGGAATTGAACCTTCAGAACCTGAAGCAGAACCCTGAAGCAGAACCCTGAAGCAGAACGCTCGCTCACGGTCTCATTACCAGAACCTCTCTGTGCAGCATCAGCTCTTTAACTTTTCATTTCAGAAAACATGTTTTAAAGTGCACTATTTTTTCTAGATTCACAAACACACTCACGTTTATCAGCATGGATACAGAGAGAAGTGTGAATGTACAGGCTTATCTAATCACAACACACACACACACACACACACACACACACACGAATAAACAGACTGGTGTTCAGGACATTATTTGTCAGTAATTTATTATATATTTTATTTGGAACTAAACTCAGAGGGGAGTTTAATAATTCCCTCAAACTAAAAGCTTTTACAGAAATCCAACAGTTTGTGTTTAAATGATCATCCACTCTCTCTCACACACACACACACACACACACACACACACACCAACCCAACACACACACACAGTGGAAATAAGTGTCTGAAACGTTGTGATGTGATGAGAACCCACACAATTTCAGTTCCTTTTTCAGAGGAACTTCTGTTTTTTTGTTAAACAGTTTACT
Organism: Corydoras maculifer; assembly: GCA_019802435.1. NCBI lineage: Eukaryota > Metazoa > Chordata > Actinopteri > Siluriformes > Callichthyidae > Corydoras > Corydoras maculifer. The sequence continues at coordinate 103,176 of JAFMOD010000864.1, read as the reverse complement.
TTATCTGAGACTCACTGAACTGTCTGCTATCACCCACAGACACCCACAGAGACCCACAGACACCCACAGACACCCACAGAGAGAAACAGAGACCCACAGTGACACTCAGAGACCCACAGCCCCCCCCCCCCCCCCCCCCCCCCCCCCCCCCCCCCCCCCCCCCCCCCCCCCCCCCCCCCCCCCCCCCCCCCCCCCCCCCCCCCCCCCCCCCCCCCCCCCAGCTCTAACGGTTTCTGTTCTCTTCTGAGGCGCTGCGTTTCCCACCCGCATTCCGACAGACCCCGCCCCCTGCTCTGTGATTGGCTGATCTCCACCAATCCGCAGCCAGAAACCGAAAATGCCTCAAACACAAATTCCACAATTTATAGGATTGTACACTCTATATATTTAATATATAAATGATATAACTTCAAATATAGCGCTCTCAGAACGCGTTTCGATACAATACTCGATATTTCAGTTAAGATTCAATATTCGTTATCACATGGAACAATCACAATCATTTTACATAATTATTTACAAAAACTCAAAGTAAAAATTGTTCATTAGTTTTAAAACGTGGTCGCTCTTTGCAAAGTTATTTGATCTGTAATTTTGTGCTTTGCGTGGAAAGCAATTGAAGTTTCTTAGTGTTTTCGAGATTCGGCAGAACAATTGCGCCTCCTGGTGGTATGACCTCAGAATGCGTTCATCTGTGAAAAGCTTCCAAAGCTCAGCAGACATGCAGACAGTCCAAACTATGATGAGTTCACATACTTTTGATAATAGTATTGAACCGTCTGCTGGTGATGATGGAGTCAGAGCTGGGTGGTGAGCGCGTTCCTGAGGTCACTGTAGAAGGTGACCAGCGTGTTGGACATGGCCGCATCCACAGCAGACTGTGGAATCCTCCCTCTAAGATCTGTCTGAATGTATCCACTGAGCAGACTGCAGGGGGCGCCGCGCTCTTCACCACCACTCTGGCCCTTCTCTTCACCGGCCCCGGGGTCCGTGGGAACGCAGAACCAGCCGCACGGGTGATTAAAACCTCTGACACAATTCTGATCCTGTTCCTCAAAATCAATACTGACCCCTTAAACACAAACACATGGCTCATCTGAATGAATCATTTCAAATGATTCACTGAATTATTTCTAGGTTATTAGTTGATTGGTGATCTGAAGTAACACTGTGTGTAATGAGGTTACTGTTTTCTCTGATCATCATTTAAACCCAAATTAACACTTTACTACAAACACCCATCTTACATAGTGTGTGTGTGTGTGTGTGTGTGTGTGTGTGTGTGTACCACAGGAAAGAAGACCATTCTGATAATCCATGGTGTAAGAGAAATCCACAAATTCACGAGGAGACACAATGTTCCATAACTGACCCGCAGTGGTATAACGCAACACACAACACGCCTGCAAACACACACACACAATAAATACACAACTGTGTGCAAAAAAAGCCGAAGCAGCACAAATCTGAAGGGGGAAACACATTCACATGGGTTAAAGAACAGCATCTGTGGACTGTGGAGATTTATTCTCTGAATGAATCCTCTCAGACTGATTTGGGACACGGTTATGGTTTTACCTCATTGATCGTTTTAACAACGTTCAGTGATGTCATCAGACTGTCCCACTGTAAACGGTAGGGTCCCGGTCGAATATAACGGACGATCCTGTCAGGACTGTCCTGAACGAAGCCCTGCACTTTATATCTGTGAAATGACATTAAAATACGGAGCTGATTGGGGATCAGGGACCGACTGTCAGCTGGACCTACCGCTGAAGAAGAGAGGAGAACATGCACTCACAGGAAGCCGCTGAACTCTGCTGATGGCTTTCTCCAAACGGTCACGTCTTTCTGCAAAAAAGAGAAAAAACACCAAACATGTAACCAAAGCAACATCAAAGAGCAGCCAGCGGTGAAGCGGAGCATGTTCTCCCCTCTGAAATCCCTCAAGCACTTTGTCTCGTGTTCCACACCTTCAGCTCGGAGCTTCAGAGCGAGACCCAACCGAACAACGAACAACTCACAGCCGTCAAGAAAGTATGAAAACATGAAGCCATCCACAGACCCATTTCTTCATCACCCTCCACTCCTTGTCCTCCAGGTCATGATAGGATATCAGCACGTTCTCCAGTCTGGTTCTGAGCTCGTCCACGTCCGGCAGACTGCCCATGATGATCCTGAGCAGAAGGACCGGTCCACTCTCGATGCTGACGCTGAGAGAAGAACAGAGGACATGATTCAGAATGAAGGGACCTCAATCTGAAAAACTGCTCCAGATATTTGAATAAACTGCTGATCCGTCCCTTCATCAGCAGCCATGACCACGGTCCACATTTAATAAAGACTCTTTAACTGAGAGCCTTTCAGTCAGACTGACCTTTAACCTTCGGTCAGCAGTGACGTATTAACCTTCATCATATCAACTACAGACATCAAAACCCATTAAACTCAAATAACAATCACAATAACAAAATAATGTAACACGGGCGTTAGAGTGCTGTTACGGATGACGTCATCGAAAGGAAAACTTAATCAAATAAAAGTGAAAAGAAAGAAAATAAGCGAATAAGGTCACGTGGCCTCTGTACCTTCATTCTGTTGTTTTTAACGTCGTGAAGAAAATGTAAATGAAATAAAGTTAAAAGACATCGACAGATCAAAGCATTCGAACCGACCTGCTGTGTGGCGCGAGCGGGAGGTCTTTGATCTCAGCTCTCATTCAGACTTTGATCTTTTATTACACAATTATTCTCCTTCACGTTGCTTAAATCAGTAAGTGGTCCCGTTCGTCATTAGGAACCAATCATGTGCGAGGTTCCGCCCCCAAAAACACATTCTCAGGGATTATTGGCTTGTTTTAATTTACGGGGCTTAAATAACGCATCTGATTGGTTAGTCGCATGTCGAACGGTTTTCGGTCATGGAAATGAAATGCAATTCAGCAGCGCAGCCACTAGAGGGAAGCACACTGACATGAAACGCTGCAATTAAACGATTGAAACACGATTCAAATTAAAGGACGAGGATAATTATAATGTCAACACTAATCAATCTCCAAGTAAAACAATAAAAATAACAAAACAAACCAACCAGGTAAATATATGTATGTACCGTTTGAATATCATCTTATTAAACCTTTAAAAACATGTTAGTACCAATAAACAAAGTACACTGATTTATCACATGTGGCGTGTCATATTTATAAAACACATCACAAAGTTTTTGAAGTCGTGTCTTACCTCCAGCTCCTGCTGCATGCTGTGGAGTGTGTGGAGATGAAGCTGTGGGTCCTGCATCCATTCACACATCAGCATTCAGATATACAAAGAAAGAATCAAAAAGAATCAGAATCATTCATGATGAGAACCACAAAACCTCACGATCTGAAGGACTTTCAGACTGCAGCATCACGGCGTGATGGACCCATCAGTTCATCACCTTTACCTCACCGTAACCACGGCGACGTTGTGATGTCAGGCTGCAGAGCTGCTGGTGGATCTCCTGTGAACAGCGTCCTGCTTTAGAGAGGTTTTATAATCATTATGACTGCGTTTGTGTGGAATATGAAGTGAAGGGGGTGTTAGTTGCACCTCAGGGCTGCTCTGTACAGTTTAATGAGGTGTGTGTAGAACCTGTGACTGTTCTGATCAATCCATTTTCAGGGGCAGATCAGCGCAGCCGGTTTTCACCTTCGTTCTCTCACGTTTGTTGCGTCTGCGTTCTGAACTCAAAGCTTTAAGAAGTTGCTGAAGCGAGATTTATTGATGGCGGGAAATGTGAATGTAAAGAATCATTTAATCCCTGATGCACATCTATTACAACCCGACCTGAGGAACATTCTAATAGGTCAGGAGTCATGTGACATATTCCAGAAATCTGGCAATGGTTCACGTTCTTTCGGAGGCAGAACGACAGCTGTGGTCATCTCTCAGCGTGGTTCCCGGTCACGCAGCACGACCAAAACACTGCAGTACAAAACGACACCGCTGAAAGATCTATTAGATCAACACACTGAAACACAACAGAAGATACACAGGTCCTCATGGGAACACAGTTTGAAGGATGTCCAGTTGCATCATGGGAACATGGGCTGAACACTCCTTGTCTGAGGAATCACGCTTCACATCACAGGCTTTTGTTTTGAGGAAATCTCACATGTTCTGCTTCAGCCCAATTCCTCTGAGTCCCTTCAGCTTCAGGGTGTTTATTCATAATGTCCTGAGTCCAGGGCGGGCGTCCAATCAGGACTTACCCTTGACAGTGGAGCTGAAGGGCTTCTTCTTGGCACCGGTTTGAGTTTTGGGGGTGACTGTTCGTTTGGGTTTGGGCTGCAGTGAGGTGAGACCCAGCAGCTCGCAGAAACGATTGCACTGATGAAGAGCTTTGAACTGATCGATGAACGACGTGGAACAGTTCCCTTTAAAGCCTTTATAACTGTGGTGTACACACACACACACACACACACACACACACACAAGTCTACATTACATCACCAGGCTGATGAGTTTATAAAAGTAATGGAAATAGAATTACCCCTTCCTGCAGGTGGCGATGCCCACATCCGTCAGCTTCATTCCCACACCTGAAAACAAAAACACAGCTGCTATAGAACTGACTCACTGACTGAATCAGCAACTGACTTACTGAATCAGCGACTCACTGACTGACTGACTCGGTGACTGACTGACTGACTGACTGAATCAGCGACTGAATGACTGACTGAATCGGCGACTGACTGACTGACTGAATCGGCGACTGACTTACTGAATCAGTGACTGACTGACTGACTGAATCAGCGACTGACTGACTGAATCAGTGACTGACTTACTGAATCAGTGACTGACTGACTGACTGACTCGGTGACTGACTGACTGAATCGGCGACTGACTGACTGAATCGGCGACTCACCCTGCATATCTGTAACCAGCAGATTGCCCTCGGTTTGAGTGAAAACCCAGTGCTGGAAGGTGCAGCACTTCTGTCCTGCCTCAGAGTCTCTCCTCATCAGGTTGATCTCTTTTCCGTCCTTAACCGAATATTTGACGAAATCTCCCATCAGCTCCTCCTCCAGAGTGGCATACGGGACGGTGTGAGACGGACGGTGGACCAGAAATATGGGAATAATCCTGAAAACCAAAGTTGTAAACCATTACGAGCCCACGGACCTGCAGAAGACATGGAGACGTCTCGGGTGCTCGGCGGTACTCACTCAGGAACCTCCCCGAAGGACTCGGCTGATTTGGCCACCTCGGTGTAAGCCTTGATGTACTCTCTGGCTGTGTTCTGAACATAACACTCCTGAAAAACACAGACCACCACAGAGGTGGAGCACCGAGGTCACATCCGTCTGATCCGGAGTCTGCCGCTCCACCATGTCCAATACGTAGAGGGACATTTAAAGCCTCGGTCTTTATGGAGAGGGTGGTCACCCTTCAGAGGGACAAAGCGTTACGTGATGAGTGTGATTCTCACCTCCACCGCCAGATCGTAGTTTTTTTGGACGAGCTCGTCTCCGTCGGTGCCGTAACCAATGGAGTTGTGCACTTTGAGGACGCAGGCGTGTCCCGGGGTGAACAGGGGCGTGACTCCGGTGCGCAGCGTGGTCCTAAACGCTTTGCGGTGCATTCCCTCACCGAAATGAGTCCTCTCGGTCACAATGCTGGTCTGCTGCTGCTCCCCGAAATACTGCTCCGTCAGAAAGTCCTCCTTAAAGAGGAGAGGAGTGCAACTGATGTCCTCCTGCTCCCCGTCCACCTCCCTGCACTCTGAGAAAAACACAGCTCTTCATCTCAGAGTCCATTCAGAGTCCGACCGCCCAGCGGCTACTCACCAGAACTCCCACCATCCGGAATCACCAGCTCCATCAGCACTGAGGTCCGCCGAGCCCGGAGACAAACCAAAAGAGGACATTACAATCACACCTCCCAAACCCCGCTTCAGCACCCAGAGGACAGACGGGCGAGCGGCTAACGGGTGACTCCTACCCTCTGAGGTCAGGTGGTAGTCCTTGGTGGAGACGGAACCGAGAGAACAGCTCAGAGTGCAGACATACAGTCCCAGATCCTTACTGCTGGCCTTCATCACCGACAGACTGACAGGACGCTCATCCCCCTCCCTAAAACAGAGCAGTCCACTCAGAGGAGCACCGAAACCCAACAAAGAGAACGAAGAACCTCAGAGAACGGGAGAGTCCCGCTCCACCAGAGACCAAACTCTGAGGTTCCTCAGGTAAACGCATCAGTGATAGGACGGAGGTGAAGATCATCATCATCATCATCATGTACGTATGGAACCTCACCTCCTGTTCTCCTCAGACAGAACAGTCCCCTCCTTCAGCCATGTGACCGTGCACTCGCTTCTAATGGCACTGAATCCACAACCCAGAGAAATACTGTGAGGGTCATCAGCCACGGGAGTCGCCTCGATCTCAGCCAGCACCTGAGGAGCTGCACACACACACACACACACACACACACACACACACACACACAGCTGATGATGGACTAAAAAGAAATAAAGTGAAGTGAATGAAGACTCATCTGCACTGATCAGAGTTCAGAGTTCTAAACTGAACCTCACGTCCCTCAGGTTCCTGATGTTCCTCAGGTTCCTGATGTTCCTCAGGTTCCTGAGGTCAGGCTGAGTGTTTACATGATGAAATCAAAGCATCTGCAGTCGCACTAATCTACAAATTATTTACAAAGACATTTTGGCAAAGAGGGTGGCACAGTGGCTTAGTGCATTAGCATGTTCTCCTTTCAGCACTAGGGATTCCCGGTTGTAATCCCAATCTGGGTGGAGTTTTCATGTCCTTCATGTGTCCATGTGGTTTTCTCCGGTTTCCTCCCACAGTCCAAAATCTTGGATCAAGGTGAACTGAATTCTCCTAATAGCCCCATATAGTGTGTGAGTGTGTGTGTGTGTGAGAAAGTGTGCTCAGTAATAGATTGTATCTACCCAGCGCCTAAAACGTTCTCCCCTGGATGGACATGGGGAACACCCCCCCTCCCCGCGCGCGACCCTAATAGAGGATAAAGCAGACAATAATGGATGGATATCAGCAAAGATGTAGACTGCAGTTCTCCTCCATCAGAACATCATCAGAACATCATCAGAACATCCTATACCTGACCAAGAAAGGTTCTCCACTTTAAATGTTCACCATTATAAAGAGTTCTTTCTATAGTTCCTGGTCTGTTCTTGAGTTCAGTTACAGACATTCAGCAAGAGACCTCCACTCTCCTCCACCAGTTTGGGGAAGGCCCGTTAGTGCTCTAATAATACTGACCTGGATTCTCTGTTAATGAAACCGTTCTGTGATGTCTTTTGGGTTCACCTTCATGTCTTGGATGTTGACCCTCCTGCTGGACGTTCTCCTCTTTTCTCTGTCTGAAAATGGCGGGAAGCTGCGGCCGGGTTCTGACCGGGGCGGACCCGGCGCAGGCCCCGGAGATCCGTCTGCGTTTGACGATGTCATCAGCCGGGACACTTGGAGGACACATGTCGGTGGAGGTTTTAGCTTTTGTTTCCTGCAGAGCTTCCATTGGTGAAGGCTGTTCCGGCTGTTCCGCCGGTCCCGGCGTGGCTTCCTGTTGGAGGTTGTTGGTGTTGTCCGTCGTCGTTGACTGTTCCACGTTGCCCTGCGTCTCACTTTCTTTCGGTCTTGAGGCTCCGTGCTTCTTCTTCTTCTTCTTCTTGCTGGGAGCTTTGGGAGCCACATGTTCCGTTATGATGAGGGTCTCCATCACGGTGACTTCATCGGTTTTGGAATCATTCGATTCGACACGCTCGGACTTGCTGCTGGGAGATTTCTTGTTGTTCTTGGACGTCTTCTGTATTTTATGAGGCATCTTCTTGTCCTTCTGAAAGCTCAGGATGTCCTTCTGGTCCAGGGTGAGACAGGCCATGCGCCGCTCCTCACACACCATCAAGCGCTCGTTGGTTGATAAGATCAGCTCACAGATTCCTGTGGAACCATCAGCAGCCCCCGTTCCAGACCTGAGGTCCTGAGGTTCTCCCCGGTCCGGGGACAGGATCTCTCCCGATGATAAAATCAGAAAGGCGTCGGACTCTGGCAGCCTGGACGAGGTCTCCGATCCGATCCCGTCTTCAGTTCCCGACGGAGAATCCGGAGAGGTGACGGAGTCGAGGTTCCGCTCTGCTCCACACAGGAAGGACGATCTGATTCCACCGGGCGTCAGCGGCATAACAGAACCCGCCGCCCACGCTGTCCCGTACGAGTCCCGGCGCTGCGTGCAGGTCAGGTGGTCCACTCCGGGGCGTCCGGCTCTGTGAAGTGAAACCCTGCTCAGATCTTCAGCACTCTCAGGTTCAGAGAAACTGGAGAAGCCACCTGCATTCCTTCCTGCGTCCTCCTCAGAGTCTCCCTCTGCCCCCTCCCAAAGTCCAGCGAGGTCCTGCAAGAAGAACCAGAAGAACATTCTGAACAGGTCACTGAAGTGAAAGGAGAACAGTTTGTTTCTGAAATAAGAAAAGTTATGAATCGGTCCTCCTTCAGTCCTTCTGTCCCACTGCTGTCTGTCCACCAGATCAACCTACCCTCCTGTCCTCTGCTCCTTCACATCAGACTCTGAGGCGAGTGGACAAACTTCAGCTTTGTGTCTATTAAGGGATCCGTGGAGCTGCGCAGAACTCCAGAACCAATCGGAGAACGTTGAATGGGGCGTCTCGTTTTCAGAGTCGTGTTTCAGTTTTCAGCTGTGCTCCATCGCTCACTTAAACCTGACACCCGTCTGCCCCCCCACCAAGCTGGGAGTGTGTGTGTGTGTGTGTGTGTGTGAGTCTTATCACTAAGTGTGTTCTGTAATTAGGGACTATTTCTGATTGTCTGTTTTTATCTCTGTCTCTTTTTGCTGTCTGTCTTTCATCTCTTTCAGTCTGTAGATAACGACCTTACCGAAGGGGGCGGAGCCTGAAGATGGATAATTAATCCATAATCAATCAGAAATTTATTTTTTTACATTTTAAACATAGATTTGTTGATTTCAGTAAAAAACTTTGTTGTTTTCGTGGTTTATTGTCGTTGTTGTTGTACCTCAGAAACATCTGCACGCTGGTGTTCCATTCTTCCTGCTGTGCCGTCCTTCATCTTCATCTTCATCTTCATCTCTTCCTGTGGATCAACCTGCTCCTCTGTGTGGGAGTCTCTTAGTAAACTCTCATTGGTATGAATATTTTCCTGAACTCTTTTTGGTTCCTTCAGTCCTTCCCCTCCTCCATTGAGGTTTGGTAGGTTCTCCTCGGATGTGTCCTGATGCTGGGACTCTGAGAGGCTGTGAGTTTTGCTGGGTGTGGACTCTTCTGGGAGCAGACTGATGGACTGGATCCAGTCTGATAAAGCGCTGGCCCAGCTGTCCGAGGACGACCAGCTCTCGATGGGGGGCATGTCCCACACAGCCAGGAGACGGTCCGCTCGTACGGGACAGCTCACGGGGGCGGAGTTATCGGGGTCAGGACGGGGTATGGGGGGGGTGAAGATCTGGTCCTCTGGACACAGAAAATACGGCCGAGCATCAACCCACAGCTCACAGAGTTCCTCCACCGAAGATCCACCCTCTGAAAAATCAAACACACCCCTCAGATCCACTCCACTGTGTGTGTGTGTGTGTGTGTGTGTGTGTGTGTGTGTGTGTGTGTGGACCCTCATGGGGAGAGATGAGCAGCCGTGGCTCTCGGTTCTCCACAGCACTTACGGTGGAACAGCGTGCGTCAGCAGGTCCTAAACTCATGTCTGATCTTGTTTGATGTTTTAAATCATGAAGGAAGTGATTGGTGATCTGATCTGAGGTCAGAGTGCGTGTCTCATTGTCTTCCGGTCCAGGACATGGGACAGCAGAGGTTCTCCGAGTTTCTGAGGCTCTGTGCTTTTCGTTGGACTCACCGGTTCTCACGGCGCTGTGCTCTTCAGCGTCACCTGATCTCTTCATCATGGAGTCTGGGGTGGAGTTCTGCATCTCTGAAGGAACGCCCCTCAGTCCAGGCCGCTCCAGCACCTGATGGACGATGTCTTTGGTGTTGGTACTCTCCCTGCCGCTGCTGATCCATTCCCCCTCCTCTGGGAACACGGTGCACGATCCTAACTCTTCGTGTGGTAGAATGTCTGAAGTCAGATTGGCATTGCAATGTGGACGTGTCCTCAGCTCTGAGAACCATGGGCTACAGAAGGTCCTGTTTATACGGCACGTCTCATCCCGAGACAGGGCAGAGCCATTGTTAGAACCTGATTCTGCTGAGATCCATCTGTTCTTCTGTTCAAATTCATCCATAGTGAATAAGCTTCTCTCCAGCACCAGAGTCTGAACTGGAACCTGCCTGGACACACCGGGAACCTCCTCCACATCCCGACGGAGTTCTGCTGCCGACGCCAAACCTTTCTGCTCTTCAGACGATAACAGAAGAACCTGATCTGCCGTTGGTCCCTCCGTGACGTTCTGTAGGCTGTAAGCAAGGAGAAAGAAACTTCAGTTCTCATGACCCTCATGATATTGAAGATCAGAAGAGCCGACTGGATGCAGGATTAAAGAATGAAGGATATTCAACGGTGTTCACAGTGACACGCCGAGAGAGAACACCTAGAGTTACCCTTAATGAGGGCGTTCTCACCCGGGTCCTCTGTCTGGATTCAGCGCTGGGCTCCAGGTTCCTCCTGAGATGGTGAGTTCATTAAAAGAGCTTCTATCTGGAGAACCGTTCATCCTCAAACAAAATATCCCACTGCATTAAACAC
>JAFMOD010000864.1:74151-87133 GCA_019802435.1 Corydoras maculifer | reverse complement strand
TGAGGTGGTGGTTGGTGGAGTGAGGTGGTTGGTGGTGGAGTTAGGTGGTGGGTGTTTGAGTGAGGTGGTTGGTGGTGGGTGGAGGTGGGTGTTTGAGTGAGGTGGTTGGTGGTGGGTGGAGGTGGGTGTTTGAGTGAGGTGGTTGGTGGTGGGTGGAGGTGGAGTTAGGTGGTTGGTGGTGGAGGTGGGTGGTGGAGTGAGGTGGTTGGTGGTGGAGTTAGGTGGTGGGTGGAGGTGGGTGGTGGAGTGAGGTGGTTGGTGGTGGGTGGAGTGAGGTGGTTGGTGGTGGAGGTGGGTGGTGGTACCAGGCTCTCTCGTGTGGGTCACTCAGAACATCATACGCTGCCTGAATCAGTTTAAAGTGCTCTGCTGCCTCCACTCCGTTCTCCAGGTTCTTATCTGAAATCAGCAGAAGAATGACGTCATAATCTTCATCATCATCATCATCACCCCCCCCCCTCTCTCTCTCTCTCTCACCCGGGTGCCACCGCAGAGCCAGTCTTCTGTAGCTTTTCTTCAGCTCTTCTTCTCCGGCGTCTCTCTTGACGCCCAGCACGTCGTAATGGCACTTCATTATTAATTAATGATTAATTAACCCCGCAGATTAATGAGTTAATCCGCTAATTAAAGCCTCCGAACAGAAAAGCAGCTCCAGAATCCAGCAGCGGTCGCAGTGAAGCCTCCATTCACTAACACTCCATCAGAAGGCTGTAGGTCACTGTAACGTTAGTAATCACGCCGCGCTTAGGTTAGGTTAGTTTAGTTTAGGTTAGGTTAGTTTAGTTTAGGTTATGACGTTATAAAGAGATTTACAAACACAACTAAAGAAACGGCATGACAACCGACTGCTACCGCGAGGAGCCGGCGGCGCAGGGGGATGACGTCACGACCCCGCTCCGCCCTGATAGGTCAGCGTTCTAAAGCACAGAGCGCGAGGTCGATCAGACTTAATTCATTAAACTCAAACTGAGATCGAACTTCAATCTGTTATTAAAACATTAGTTTAATAATATAAAGGTCTTAGCACAGTATAGATCCCCCTTAGTTTTACTCATTAGACGCTGTACGTGTTGCTGCCTGTATTGATTGATGAGGATACATTAGCTCATATGGATTTTACTGATCGGGTGGTAAATCTTTGATTGTAATGGATGTGGAGGGATCTTAATGAACTGAACCATTAAAATAATAATCCAGCTGTTTAAAGCCTCAGACTTTACTTTGCTGGTGCAGGAAGGGTCCTTCCCCAAACTGTGTGCCCCTTCAGGATGAATCGGTTATAATGACCACAACGGCAGCATGAGACCTCACACTGAGCTCACCGGAGTTTATAAAGCAGTCTGGAACTTATTTACGTTAAAGCTGCAGCCCTTCCACAAAGATCCCATCATCTCCAAAACTCGGTGAACAAACACAGCCCTCATCAACAAAACAACATTCTTTATTAATAATCTGACAATTCAACATAAAACACTTTTGTTTCAAGTAAAAGCAGGTCATAATTCTGAAATATTCACAGGAAGGAGACCGAGTCTTTAGAAATAAACATCCAGATGTTTGTGGAGGGTCCTCACTGCGGCGGCTCGGCGGAGGCGGGGCAGAAGGTAGTGGGTTTTTTAGTGGAGTTCTTTAGAATCCAGCGATGGCTCAGGACACCCTGGATGGACAGGCGCCTCATGGTGTTGTGCTCTAAGAGTTTGTTGATCAGATCTCTGGCTTCCTCATGGACATGAGAGGGATACATGAACTCCACCTGCAGCAGGACGAGAAGCACAGGACATCCGTTAACCCCCACATTCTGAAAGCCCCAGCTGTCCTGCGCTCCAACACTGCAGGGAATCTCACCCCGCTGCTCTTACCATGGAGATTTTTTTGTACGTTTCCTCGTGTGTTTTCATCTCAAACGGTGGACGTCCCACCAGAAACTCGTAACACAGAACCCCCAGACTCCAGAGGTCCACCTTCTCATCATGAGTCTTCCCCTCAATCATCTCTGGAGGAAGATAATCCAAAGTGCCGCACAGCGTGGTCCTCCTGTAACGGAAAAACACTAAATCTTCAGATTTTTTAATAAACCTGTAACAGAAGGACATTAAACTGTTATTTAGGCGAGTTCTACCTCGAGGACGGCGTGTGGACAGACCAACCAAAGTCAGCGATCTTCAGTTCTCCTTTAGCTCCCAGTAAGAGATTTTCAGGTTTAATGTCTCTGTGAATCACCTTCTTGGAGTGACAATAAAACAGAGCGTCGGCGAGCTCCGTGATGTACTGCAGAAGAGAGGAAAGACATCCAATCAGGTTCCACACACACACCTCTGAAGATCAACAGAACGGAACACCAGGACACGCCCTTTAGAGGTCTACAGGTGAAGGACTTTTAAACAGAGGGAGTGTGTGCATGCACGAGTATAAACGAGCCGGGAGAGGAACCCTCTGCGCCGCGCCCTTATTCCCATCTGTACTGACAGCAGCTCAGCTCTGACCCCACAGTCATCCCCCCCAGCAGGACAGGGATGAGCAGACCCTCACCGTGGCGCTGCGCTGATCATCAAACGTTCCGCTGCGCTGCAGCTCTCCATACAGAGAACCTTTAGGAGCAAACTCCAGGATGAGATAGACTCGAGAAGAATCGTGGAAGTACCCGTACATTCGCAGAATGTTGGGATGTCTGTCAAACAAACAGCTGTTAGACAGGAAGCGCCCCCTGGTGGTCTCCCGAGATTAATCCGTTTAAAGATACACACACCTGAGGTGGGAGTGAATCTCCACCTCTCTCCTCAGTTGATGTTCCACTCCAGCCATCTCCAGCTGCTTTTTGAACAAAACCTTCAAAGCCAGGATGAACTTGGTTTTTCTCTCTCTGGCCATGTAAACCGTCCCAAACTTGCCTTTCCCCAGAGCTCGGCCCACGTCGAAGTTCTCCAGAGTCCACGGCTTCCTGCAGCAGAAGATCTCAAATGTGAGGACGATCAGACTCACAATAATGGACGTGGAGCTGCAGTTCACCTGAGGATTAGGACTTACTTCCCAGAACTGGACGCAGCAGTTTGAGCCATGGCAGGTTCTAAAAAAAAAAAAAAAAAAAAAGAGAACATAAAACACCAGCATGCAGGTGACCAAATGTGTGCTGCACTTTAATTAAAGGAACGACCTGATAATCACCAGGTTTGATACATCTAGCCGTTAACCCTACAGCACCAACAATCTGATCTATACTGAGCAGCAGAGCGTCAGAACTTCATTCCACCTGCAGTCACAACGCAGCGGGTCCACATTACTGACCATCACAACACCGCAGAGACGGTCAGAGGATCTCTATAAACTGAAAAAGGATACCCCCCCCCCCCAAACAAGACCTGAACCTACTGCTGCCAAAAGGCTTCAAACTCCAGATATGAGCATGTTAATGATGGAGCATCAAAACCAATTCAATAATAATTCAGAGATTAGAGAGAGAGAGAGAGAGACTTACGGTTTGGTTTCTCCTGTTTTCTGGATTCATGGTCAGTGGGAGGCAGTGTGGGGTTGGATGTAGTCTGTGTTGGTGGTGTGGGGTTGGACCGAGGTGGTGGCGGTAAAGGTGTGGGGTTGGCCAGAGTCTGTGTTGCTGGGGTGGGGTTGGACCGAGGTGGTGGTGGTGGTGGTAAAGGTGTGGGGTTGGACCGAGGTGGGGCTGATGTGGGGTTGGACTGAGCTGGTGCCCGGTCAACCTTCTGCTCATCACAGGGCAGCTTCTGCTTCTTCATGGGTACTCGCTGTGGTGCCTGAGACACCCCCAGAACCCGCGGGGGAGCGTGGGGCAGCGTGGGGGTGCCGACCCCCTGTGCAACGGGAACCCTCTGAGGTTTATTATGAACAACCTGGATGGAAAGAAGCATCAGAACACACACACACACACACACACACACACACACACACACGAAGCTTCATTACACAGAACAAAGCACGAGAAGAAAGTGGAGGATGCATCACAAACCAACAGAGCTTGCAATTCAACTAATAGATCAGACAAAGTGTATTTGGCAGGAACATAAACACCGTCTTCATGCTCCTCATCCTCACATTCTTCATCAGGAAGATTTAAACCAGCGCCACCTGCCATGTTGTGTAGCATAACACCTTCAACAATTACAGCACTGCTGCGTTCTGGTGAAAATCCCCCTAATGCATAGATCCCCATCTGGGTGGAGTGTCCATGTTCTCCCCGTGTCCCCATGGGTTTCCTCTGGTTTCCTCCCACAGTCCAAAAAAAAACATGTCAATTGAGTTCTCCAAATTGCCCTATGTGTGAGTAAGATAAGATAAACCTTTATTTGTCCCTCAAAGGGGAAATTCACATTTCTCAGCAGCAGATACAGAGGAGTTAAAAGGTACCAGTCATTCAAGAGAGGTGTGTGTGTGTGTGTGTGTGCGCGCCCAGCGATGGATTGGTGTCCTGTCCTGAGTGTATCTGCCCAGCGATCAAATACGGTCTCCCCTGGATGGGCATGGAGACCCCCATTATAAATATAAAAGTGGATTAAATGATTCCAGGTGATGATATCAATGCTGAGTTTATTGCTGAGGCTTCGTTCGCTGCCAGTTTCAAACTTCTGATTCTCTGAGAAGATTTTAAGAACCACAGTAAGTTACGCCTGCGTTCAGGAAACACTCCAAACTTAAGAACCTTAAGTCCAAAGTTACGACGGGTTCAGGAAATCCAGCCCAGATTTACAAACAAGAACCGACTGAAACTCCCAGAGGACCGAATCATCATCATCATCATCATCAGCACAATGACACCGAATCAGAACCACAATGACACCGAATCATCCTCATCATCATCAGCACAATGACACCGAATCAGAACCACAATGACACCGAATCATCCTCATCATCATCAGCACAATGACACCGAATCAGAACCACAATGACACCGGATCAGAACCACAATGACACCGAATCATCCTCATCATCATCAGCACAATGACACCGAATCAGAACCACAATGACACCGGATCAGAACCAGCACAATGACACCGAATCAGAACCACAATGACACCATATCAACACCACAATGACACCGAATCAGAACCACAATGACACCGAATCATCATCATCATCATCATCATCATCAGCACAATGACACCATATCAACACCACAAAGACACCGGATCAGAACCACAAAGACACCGGATCAGAACCACAATGACACCGGATCAGAACCACCAGAAGCAGAGAATCAGGAGCTCCTCTTACCTGCTCACAGTCGGGGGTGTGACCCGGGGTTCGGGAGGATCGGACCCGGGCAGCAGCAGCAGCGTCCATTCCCTAAACAGAACCGGACCGGGTCAGAACACAGAACCAACAGAACCAGAACACAGTAACAAAGAACATTAAAGTCCACTTACACGATCCGACTCGTCACCGTCCGGTACCGGAGTCACAGCGTGAGAGAACCGAGGAACCGAACCGAACCGAACCGAACCGAGGAGACTCACCGCCAAACTGAAAGGCGGCGCTCCGGCAGCGAGCTCTGTGACGCTACTTTCAACTTTTAAAACCGCTTTCAACTTTTTTAAACCGCTTCACAATAAACCCCGAACCGAACCAAACCGAGCCGAGCCGAGCCGAACCGAACCGAATCGAATCGAATCGAATCGAATCGAGCCGCTGCGGCAGCGTGAGGCGGTCCGTCCGTCTGTCCGCAATGCGCGACCGTTACGATTCAAACCGCCCGTTTAAAACGAACTTTAACAAGCAGGCGCTTCTGATTGGTCAGAACGAGACCGACCTCACATCTCATTGGCTATTCTTGCTCGATGACGAGCCAACCCTGCCGCAAGTGCTGTCGGGAAATGGAAGAGTGTATGTTCTATATGAATTTATTAATTTAATTTCGATCGATCGGATTATAATTCACACTCTGTTATCGTTTCATTATAACGTTTAATATATAACCAGATTAAACACCACAAAAACAAAACACAAACGTGTAGGACTGTAGGAGCGAGCAGAATGACGTCAGAGCCTAACCCTAACAACATTAACAGATAAACAGGCTTATAATAATAATATAATAATAATAAAACAAAACTTTAAAGACGAGAGAAAATAATGTAAAGCGTTTGTAAATAAGTAGATAATCTTTCAGATCTTTCTGATGATCAGAACAGTTCGGTTCGGACGGGGGGGGAGTCTGTGCAAATGAGGCTTAGTGATTACAAATGACGTCACAAAGATAGATGGATATCGTCTTTTAAAATGACGTCACAACTATACCCGGCCTTTCTACACCTCCCTGACCCCAAACAGAGGGTCTGAGGTTTCAGAGAGTTTCAGCGGCAGGCCCAAATTCAGAAGCGATCTCTGGATGTTCTGGATGCTCTGGATGTTCTGGATGTTCTGGATGTTCTCCTGGTTCTCCCTCACAGCTGGATGTAAATAAAGACATGCTGCAGCTGTGGAACACAGAGCGGGCGTTTAGCGCCATCTGCTGGATCCTCAAAAATACAACAAACCCTGTTATAAATATAAAAACCTCAAACTTACTCTAAATACTTCTATAAAAACGTGACTGGAGATTCGACAACAAACCATTAAAATCATTTCAGCTGAAGCTCCTCCACAAACGACATGACTTCTTCTTTATGCTAAAACATTGGGACTGAATCTCACACACACTTTCTGTTAACTCAGCTGCTTTATCAGGTGTGTGTTACAGTGTGTTATGTGATAAATGTCCCCTGAGAAGTTCCAATGAGAACTCACATTAACAGACAGACGTCGTCCTCATGGCAGGAGGCTGAGGAAAGTTCATGATGCCACAGAACTTTCTCTCCCAGCGTTACTGACGCACTCACACACAGTCTGCTCTTCTAGAAAAGACAACAAAGAAATACAACCCTGTCATTTCTTCACATTTACACGGCAAAAGGTTGACAGTAAATACAGAACGTAAGATACACAAGGTGCAGGTATGGAGAACAAAACAACAATCATGTAGCATGGCTTTAAGGGTCCAGCAGTGTGTGTGTGTGTGTGTGTGTGTGTGTGTGTGTGTGTGTGTGTGTAATTATGAATATACATTAGGTTGTATAGTTGTAAATTATGCATTAATTGAAATAGTTTAGTATGAATGTGATGAGCTGTGCTGCAGTGATTGGAGTGTGTATGAGACTGGTGTGTTGTGTGTGTGTGTGTGTTGGGGGGGGGGTATTTCACACTGTACTTTCATAATGACCCTAAGGACAGCTTTAATTAGCAGCATTATGTGTGATTATGTTTAATTGTGTTTGAGAAGTGGCATCGTGTGTCAGAGCTGGTGTGAGTTCCACAGCACGACTCGACATGTTCTTAAAAAAAAAAAAAAATGTCCCTTCCAGTTTGTTCAGGTGATAATAGTGGAGATTATGAGATGTTAATGAAAACAAACTGCACAATACTGGAATTACTTCCTCCTTAAACGTTCTCGCCTTCACACCCACGCTTTTATGCCTTTGTACTTTTAAAGAACATTCTAATTCTGTTTGGCATGCAACGTCTTTGTGTGCGAGTGTGTAAATCATATTTAAAGCGACAGCAGAAAGATTCTCCATGATGGGACCTCAGTTCTCCATCCTCCTCGAAACCAGAGGACTTCATCCCGTCATTATTCCAAATGAACGCTTACAGCATGAAGTGGGAACAGTTTAAAAACCCACCTTCAGGTCATTTACACGGCGTTCCACACTGAAGGACAGGAGCTCTAGAGCAGAGCCACAGTGGTCGGGGGGGGGGGGGCTCAAACTTCTGCTCCAGTAGAAGTGCAGGATGTGGGAATGGATCAGGACACGTCCTTCGCTCGCCGTCTTGAGATAAGAGAACAGGTTCTTCAGGAGAGAAAGCTGATACCATCTGCATCAGTTAGAGCGTGAAACTGGAACTGTGCTCTGACTCACGGCTGAACTATTTTATTGTTATTATTTTTATTATTTGCATATTGGATTTTATATTTTTATCTGAAGTCTGTATCTCTAAACATTTAACTGAAGCATGAACTTTACACTTCACATTAACTCACCTTTAATATTAGCTGCTATTAAACCGGTTCTCATTAATAATCTATAATAACAGATCGTTATGAGACTGATTAGTTAATTGCTCTGTGAACATGTATGATTCAAATAATTTTGAAGAGCCTCTTGTTGTTTCAGATGCTTTGCTATCATTACATCGTTATTAATAAATACTTTTATATTAGTCATGTCAAAATTCCCCAGTCTCTCGATCTCTCTCTCTCTCACACACACACACACACACACACACACACACAGAGTTTGGTTTTTGCATGTGTTGTATGGTTAATGTTCAGTTTAAAATGTGGTCGAGTCTCTTTGCTGTCACACACTCAGGAATTTTCTTCCTTAATTAATGATGATTCCTGATTGGGGGTGTGGGGGGGGGTAACCTGACACATTCACACACACATTCAAACCTTCAACTGCAATATGTTTTTGAACTGAATAAAAACAGACATGGGGAGAACATGCAAACTCTTCCCTGGATTCCGATGTTAGGTGTGTGATATCAGATGTGCTGATGAGGTTCTGGATCATCTTCTCACTCGGTTAAGTTCTAAAGTTACATCAGTGAGTCTTTAAGACGATGAACCTGTTATAACAATACATTAAAGATGTCCTGGTTCTCTCTCTCTCACACACTCACACACACACACACACACACACACACACTGAAGCTCACTCAGCCAGTAGCTGCAGCAGCTCACCGTCAGCAGGCTGTGATGTCATGATGTAGCTCAGGTAGAACAGGTGCTGCTCTTCCTGTTTGCTGGGTGACAGTTCGACTTTGTGCCACAAACACGCTCGCGTTCCAGAGCCGCCGAGTCCGGACGCTGGATTACTGAGGACCTTCACCACCACCAGGTAAGATTCACTTCAGAACACAACCACCACAGATCAATTAAGATTAATCAATTGAGATTACACTGTGATCCTGAGGACTGCAGTGACACCTGAGCACGAAGGACATCAGAACCATCAGCTATGATGATGTGATGAGGTTTTTACTGCTGAAGTATTTATTCAAAATAAATAGAATGAAAAAGAAATGATTTTATCATTAAAACAGAACTGAGGAGGAAAATCAATCAGAACCATCTGATTTATAATTCATAATAAAAAACGATTCAGGATCAAATGAACAGCTAATGTTCTCCATGTTCTCGCTTTAATTACTGAAGAACGGAACTCTCAGATTAAAACAGAAAAAAGTTCAAAAATAAAGAAAATAAAGAAAAAGAAATATTATTATTATTATTGTATTTTGATAAACAATATATGTATAATATTATAAAAACGTAAATTATTGTATTAATTGTATAAATTTTATTATTACTAATATTAAAATAATAATATACCATATATATATAAAATAACATTTATAATAATTATTAACTTTATTCTCATGTTCATCATTAATATATTATTGTTATTACTGTTTCTTTTTCTATTATTTTAGAACTAAATGTAATGTAGTACGTCACTGTAACAGCAAATAAAACAAAGTAATTTAAAGTTAGTTAGTTAGTTCATTAGTAAATGGACGGTAATGTCGATAGTCCATTAGCGGAGCTCCGATGTGAACTCACTGCTGAACTCAGATCTGTAAAACACACAAAATCAAAGCAGGTCCACGGATCCTGAGACGCAAAACCAGAACCTTTTTGCAATTCATTTAAATGGAATTAACAGAACTGTGCTCTCATCATTACAAAAGAATCTGCTCTGACTTCAGCTGCCTGTTGAGTTTCAGATTTCAGAAACAAATACATTTATGATACACATCACAAAAATCATCTCATAATTATATATTTTAGGATTTAAAGAGACTTTATTATAATGTACGTAACGTAAGATAAAAGTGTAAACTCCTGTCCTCTAATCATTTCATTATTATGATTATTATAAAGATTAAATGCTGTGACTGTAGTTCCTCGGGTTTAACCCCCCCCCCCCCAAACATCTGCAAAGAGCGGGAAGTCAGAGTGTGCTAACACCTCTGTCCACTGGAGGGCCTCAGTGAGCCTCAATCCAAAGATCAACTACAGAATGAAGCGGAACACTGCAAAGTTCAAATGAAATCAGAACAACCACCTCGAACCGCCTCCCGAATCTAACCCCGCAGATGTCTTTTCCGTTGGCATGTTCTCCCTTTAAGGGCCCCGCGGTGAAGCTCACAGTGACGTCAGTTCTGATCCGGACTGAGGTTTTTAGTGATGAAGGATCAGAGAACAATGACGTGAGGATTAACTTAACTAATCCTCACTTCACTTCCATCACAAACATCAGACGAATAATCCGATCCGATACAGAACGTTTCACATGAGGTCACCTGGAATTCAGCCAATCAGCTCTGTCCTGACACCATGAAGGGTTAGGGTTTGATTCTAGTGAAGTTTGCATGTTCTCCTCGTGTTATCCCACAGCCCAGAAAGAAAGTCCATGACAGGTCTGAATGTACCGCGATGGATCTGTCTGTATGAACACACACACACACACACACACACACACACACACACACACACACAAGTAAAAACACAAACAACTAACTAAGTCAATAAGTTAATGACTTCATTAATTAATGAGGGTGGGTGTAGGTGAAGGTGTAGGTGTGAGGTGGACGTGTGGACTGGGTTTTCGGTGAGGTGGACGTGGAGGCGGGTGCACACTGGGGGTCGATGCCTGGGGGTCAGTCCCGGTTTGTGATCGAACGGTTTGATCAGAATGTCAGCAGAACTCTGTTAATGAACATGAACAATAGGAATAAGGAGATGCCACACACACTGCAGCCCACACACTTCACATCAGAACATCAGAACCTCAGAACCTCAGAACATCAGAACCTCAGAACATTAGAACCTCAGAACCTCAGAACATCAGAACATTAGAACCTCAGAACATTAGAACCTCAGAACATTAGAACCTCAATGGGTTCCCCGTGCCCATCCAGGGGAGAACGTTTCGGCCGCTGGGCAGATGCACCCAGGACAGGGGGGCAATCAATTGCTGGGCACACACTCACACACATAGACACACTCTATATGGGGCAATTTGGAGAACTCAATTGACTTGATCCATGTTTTTGGACTGTGGAAGGAAACCAGAGAACCCAGCGGAAACCCACGCGGACACGGGGAGAACATGGAAACTCCACCCAGATGGGGATTCGAGAAGAGAACATGCTAAACCACTCAGCCACCGTGCCACCCATAAAATCAGAACATAATAACAGGAAGTCAGAGCAGGTGAAAGACGAGAAGCTGTTTCACTCACAATGGAGGCTGACAGATGTAGTTATTATGGGATGTGTACGTGCTTTGAGCATGTGATTATCACTCAGAGATATCAACCTCAATCCAGTTCAACAGGAACCATGAGAGTGTGTGTGTGTGTGTGAGAGTGTGTGTGTGTGTGTGTGTGTGTGTGTGTGAGAGAGTGTGTGAGAGTGTGTGTGTGTGAGAGTGTGTGTGTGTGTGTGTGTGTGTGAGAGTGTGTGTGTGTGAGAGTGTGTGTGTGTGTGTGTGTGTGAGAGAGTGTGTGTGAGTGTGTGAGAGTGGTGTGTGTGTGTGTGTGTGTGTGTGAGAGAGTGTGTGTGTTAGTTCCATGCTTGACTTTCTGCAGTGTTTGGAATGGAATCCTGAGAGTTATGCCCCCCCCCCCCCCCGCCGTGTGCTGATTGGTTGTGACATCACTTCACACGGCGGCCGCGTCTCAAACGGATTAGGTGTGTTTGAGATTGTGTGTGTTTGTGAGAGTGTGTGTTTGAGATTGTGTGTGTGTGTGAGAGTGTGTGTGTGTGAGAGTGTGTGTGTTTGAGAGTGTGTGTGTTTGAGAGTGTGTGTGTTTGAGAGTGTGTGTGTTTGTATGGATTAGGTGTTTGAGTGCTGAGCTGGCGCCTCACTGACTCCGTTTACTCAACACCACGTCGGTCTGAAGGAGCTTTGTTCTCATGCTGCTCTCCATCACGACTCCAGGAACCTGACGTTAGATCTCCTCTGATTCACTGATACAGTATCACAGAGTCATCACCGAGTCATCACCGAGTCATCACCCGAGTCATTACCGAGTCATCACCCGAATCATCACCCGAATCATTACCCGAGTCATCACCGAGTCATCACCGAGTCATTACCCGAGTTATTACCCGAGTCATCACCGAGTCATTACCCGAGTTATTACCCGAGTCATCACCCGAATCATCACCCGAATCATCACCCGAGTCATTACCGAGTCATCACCGAGTCATTACCCGAGTCATCACCCGAGTCATTACCCGAGTTATTACCCGAGTCATCACCGAGTCATTACCCGAGTCATTACCCGAGTCATTACCCGAATCATCACCCGAATCATTACCCGAGTCATCACCGAGTCATCACCCGAGTCATCACCGAGTCATCACCGAGTCATTACCCGAGTCATCACCCGAGTCATTACCCGAGTCATCACCGAGTCATTACCCGAGTCATCACCCGAATCATTACCCGAGTCATCACCCGAATCATCACCGAGTCATCACCGAGTCATTACCCGAGTCATCACAGAGTCATTACCCGAATCATCACCGAGTCATCACCGAGTCATTACCCGAATCATCACCGAGTCATTACCATGTGTCAATCAAACTCAACACCGGGAGTCAGGTTCCTCACATCTGTATTCCACAACAGAGCAGCGCCGTCACAGCGACCTCGTCCCCAGAGAACATCCCCTCGGTCTGGAGCGGAGTGGACGAGCCGTTCAGGGGCAGTGACCCTGTCTGAACTTTCAGGTTGACGTGATGGAGCAGGAGGACCAGACCGAGAAGAACTGTGAGAGAGCAGAGCGCATGACCGAGGAGGCCTTCCTCAAAGACCTCCACTTCTTCATGAAACAGAGGGACACGCCCATCGAGAGAATCCCTCACCTCGGCTTCAAACAGAGTGAGTGAGAGAGCGAGAGAG
>JAFMOD010000862.1:428461-450182 GCA_019802435.1 Corydoras maculifer | reverse complement strand
TCCTCCAGGTTCTCCGGTTTCCTCCCACAGGCTAAAAACATGGATTCAAGGTGAAATGGCTGCTCTACATTACCCCTATTCAAATTGCCCCTATATAGTGTTTGTTTGTGTGAGTGAGTGTGCCCAGCAATAGATTGTTGCCTTGTTCGGGTGTATCTGACCAGCGCCCAAAACGTTCTCCCCTGTATGCCCCCCCCCCCCCAAAAAAAAACATGGATCAAGGTCAATTGAATTCTCCAAATTGCCCCATATAGTGTGTGTGTGAGTGAGTGTGTGACCAGTGATAGATTGGCGTCCTGTCCTGGGTGTATCTGCCCCCCCCCAACCCTTATAGATGATAAAGTGGAAGATAATGGATGGATGAATATAACGGTGATCAGTTTGTATAATCTGATCTAATCTAATCTAATCCTGTAGGTTGTTGGGGACGGTCCTCACTCGGCGGTGCGAGGCGCTCACCTCTCCCACACTCTTCATGGCGCTGCCGATCTCTCGGGACATGCCCTGGAAGCGGTCCAGGTCCCAGCGAGGGATCTTGGTCACAATGTAGTCCAGGCTGGGCTCGAAGCAGGCGCTCGTCTTCCCAGACACGGCGTTCGTAATCTCGGGCAGAGGAATGCCCAGCGCCAGCTTAGCTGCTACGAACGCCAGGGGGTACCTACAACAAGAACATATATATATATAATCCTGCTTCATCCTCTGCTAGGGTCACGGGTGGGGGGGGGGGGTGTTCCCCATGCCCATGAGAACGTTTCGGGCACTGGGCAGATACACCCAGGACAGGACGCCAATCTATCACTGAACACACACTCACTCACACACACACACACTCTATATGGGGCAATTTGGAGAACTCAATTGACTTGATCCATGTTTTTGGACTGTGGGAGGAAACCGGAGAACCTGGAGAAAACCCACGTGGACACGGGGAGAACATGGAATCTTCACCCAGATGGGTATTCGAATCGGGAATCCCTAATGCTGAGCGGAGAACATGCCAACCACTAAGCCACTGATCTTTAATTACCTATTAGGGTCATGGGTCAGGGTCCCCATGTCCATTCAGGGGAGAACGTTTCAGGCGCTGGGCAGATACACCCAGGACAGGACACCAATCTATCACTGGATACACACTCACTCACACACACACTCTATATGGGGCAATTGAAAAGACAGGGGACAACATGGGGCAGCCAATTCACCTTGAATCCATGTTTTTGGACTGTGGGAGAAAATCGGAGAACCCGGAGGAAACCCACGCGGACACGGGGAGAACATGGAAACTCCACCTAGATGGGGATTCGAACCGGGAATCCCTAACACTGAGAGGAGAACATGCTAATCACTACAACACTGGTTGAATTTTCCATGTCCTCCCCGTGTGTGCGTGGGTTTCCTCCGGGTTCTCTGGGTTCCTCCCACAGTCCAAAAACATGGATCAAGTCAATTGAGTTCTCCAAATTGCCCCATATAGAGTGTGTTTGTGTGAGTAAGTGTGTGTGTGCCCAGTGATAGATTGGTGTCCTGTCCTGGGTGTATCTGCCCAGCGCCCAAAACGTTCTCCACTGGATGGGCATGGGGAACACCCCCCCCCCATGACCCTAATAGAGGTTTCTCCGCATTCTCCTGGTTCTCCAGTTTCCTCAATTCCCACAGTCCAAAAACATGGATCAAGGTTGATTGAATGCTCCAAATTGCCCCATATAGAGTGTGTGTGCGATTGAGTTGCCTCCCACATCCAGTTGCCTCCCACAGTCCAAAACCATGGATTCAAGGTGAACTTGCTGCTCTAAATTGCCCCGTGTTTGTGTGGGATTTCTCCAATTTTTTACATTTGCCTCCCATAGTCCAAAACCATTGGTTCAAGGTGAATTGGCTGCTCTAAATCGCCCTGTGTTTGTGTGGGTTTTCTCCACGTTCATCAGTTTCCTCCCACATTCCAAAATCACGAATTTAAGGTGAATTGACTGCTCTAAATTGCCCCATATAGTGTGTTTGTTAGTCAATGTGTGGCCAGTGATAGACTGGCTTTCTGTCAGCCCTCAAAACGTTCTCTCCAGAATGGGCATGGAGTACCCCCCCCCCCCCGCCCTCTTAACCCCAGTGGAGGATTAAGCTGAAGATAATGAGATGAGAGGAGTTCTAGCTCCACCTCCTGGTGTGAGGAGAGCAAACCATTTCTGTTCCCCGCCCTGAGCTCGGCGTTCTAGGCTTTTTAAACATTCCATTTAAAGTGTTCAAGCTTTTGATTCCTTTCCAAATCCGTGGATTCATTTCGCACTAAACAGCCCGAGTGGTGGGCGGGTGTTTGTCAGAGTCGGGCTTCCAATGCCTTCAATATTTGGCAGCATAAAATTCTCGATGTCTTTGCGAAAAACAAACACGAGAGTCAGTGTGAAACGCTCACACGCTGCTTTCAGAACGTTCCAGAAGCTCAGGTGAGATTTATAAAGTTCTACAAAAACTGGACAGAAATATTTATATAAAGAATGTTAATAATAATAATAATAATATTAATAATGATAATAATAATATTATTCATTCATTATCTTCTGCTTTATCCTCTATTATGGTCGGGGGGGTCCCCATGCCCAGGGAGAACGTCTCGGGCGCTGGACAGATAGACCCAGGACAGGGTGCCAATCTATTACTGGGCACACACTCACTCACACACACACACTCTATATGGGGCAATTTTGAGAATTCAATTGACTTGATCCCTGTTTTTGGACTGTGGGAGGAAACCAGAGAACCCGGAGGAAACCCACGCAGACACGGGGAGAACATGGAAACTCCACCCAGATGGGGATTCGAACCGGGAATCCCTAGTGCTGAGAGGAGAACATGCTAATCACTAATAATAATAATAATAATAAAAACATAATGAACTTAATGACGAATAACAATGTTTGTTGCTTTTTAAAACAATACATACAGTCATTAAATACATTTCAATGTGCAATAGAAACTACGGTTGCCACAACTACAATTATCCCTCAAACAATGGTTTCCAGAAATTTTATATCTTATAAACAACAGCTGCATCATTGCTCTCTTAAACAAGGGTTGCCACAACTGCTATAATCCCTCAAATCTATGGTTGCCATAACTAATATAGTCCCTCAAACAACGGTTGCCAGATCTTTTATATCTTATAAAAAACAGCTGCAACAAATCTACTAATCCTCACCTAAAAAATAGTTGCCACAACTATTAAAATCCCCTGAACAATGGTTGCCACATCTATTATACCTCAAAACATGGGTTGCCACAACTACTATAATCACTTATAAGCAAAAACTACAAATTTTTTTTTTATAAATGGTTGCCATAACTACTATAATCCCTTAAAACTACAGTTGCCAATACTACTGGAATCCCTCAAACAACGGTTGCCATAACTACTACAACCCCTCAAACAACGGCTGCCACAACTATTGTAATCCCTCAAGCAACAGTCGCCACAACTACTATAATCCCTGAAACAACGGTTGCCATAATTACTATAATTCCTCATAAACTAAAGTCACATGGACTACTATAATCCTTCAAAACAAGGGTTGCCACAATTACTTTAATCCCTTAAAACAATGGTTGCCATAACGACTATAATCCCTCAAACAACGGTTGCCATTTCTACTTGAATCCCTTAAACATTAGTTTCCATAACTACTATAATCCTTCAAACAATGGTTGCCATATCTACTTGAATCCCTTAAACATTAGTTTCCATAACTACTATAATCCTTCAAACAATGGTTGCCACAACTACTATAATCCCTGAAACAATGGTTTCCACACCTACTATAATCCCTAAAACAATGGTTTCCACACCTACTATAATCCCTGAAACAATGGTTGCCACAACTACTCTAATCCCAAATTACCAATGTTTGCCACAACTCAAATAATCTCACTGCCACACCTTTTATAATCCCTCATAAACAACGGTTACCACAACCTCCACAATCCCTCTTTAACCACCCACATTTCTTAGAAACAGTGAATTATATTTTACATCACTAATTACATCTCAGATATTAAGAATAATATAATGTTAGAGTAGTGACATCACTAAGGTGGTACCTTGTATCATGTCGGCGGAGGTTAATCTCGTAACTTATTAATGGCGGTATACGCAGTCCGTACCGTACCGTACACTCGAGAACACCCACCCTGTGGCTTTAGAAGCCAGCGCTGAGCTCCTGGAGAGGCGGGCGTTCACCTCGATGATGCAGTACTCCAGAGAGGACGGGTGCAGGGCGTACTGGATGTTGCATTCGCCCACAATGCCCAGGTGGCGCACCACCTTGATGGCCGTCTCTCGGAGCATGTGGTACTCCTCGTTGGACAGCGTCTGGCTCGGCGCCACCACGATGGAGTCACCTAAACGTGGTCCAGAAAGCATTTTACCGCTTAGTCATCAATATTAAACGATGAATTCTATTGATTATTGATACGATAAATAGTGCGTTCCACCTGTGTGAATTCCTAACGGATCGAAGTTCTCCATGTTGCAGACGGTGACGCAGTTATCAGCCACGTCTCGGACCACCTCGTACTCCACCTCCTTCCACCCGAGCAGGGATTTCTCCACCAGGATCTGACTGCTCACCGCCAGGGCCTGCAACGGCAGCATCGGGGGTCATGCCTTCTGCGCGTGCTTTCTCAAACATGCAATGGGTCGGACCCTCAGAACATCAGGACATCGGGTTACAGCATTAAAGGGGATCATAGGGAGCCGCTTATAGATTGCACTTTAGGTTAGATGCTAACTACATAAAACAAAAAATATACATAAAACAAAAAAGGGGTGGCACGGTGGCTTAGTGATTAGCATGTTCTCCTCTCAGCACTAGGGATTCCCGTCGAATCCCCATCTGGGTGGAGTTTCCATGTTCTCCCCGTGTCCACGTGGGTTTCCTCCGGGTTCTCCGGTTTCCTCCCACAGTCCAAAAACATGGATCAAGTCAATTGAATTCTCCAAATTGCCCCATATAGAGTGTGTGTGTGAGTGAGTGAGTGTGTGTCCAGTGATGGATTGGCGTCCTGTCCTGGGTGTATCTGCCCAGCGCCCGGAACGTTCTCCCCTGGATGGGCATAGAGAGCCCCCCCCCCCCCAATAGAGGATAAAGAGGAAGATAATAAATAAATGAACGAAAATAAAAAAGTTAAATGTAATGTAATCTAACATAAAATAGACTAGACGGCACGTTGGCTTGGTGGTTGGCATGTTCTCCTCTCAGTGCTAGGGATTCCCGGTTTGAATCCCCATCTGGGTGGAGTTTCCATGTTCTCCCCGTGTCTGCGTGGGTTTCCTCCAGGTTCTCCGGTTCCTTCCACAGTCCAAAAACATGGATCAAGTCAATTGAGTTCTCCAAATTGCCCCATATAGAGTGTGTGTGTGTGAGTGAGTGTGTGTCCAGTGATAGATTGGTGTCCTGTCCTGGGTGTATCTGCCCAACGTTCTCCCCTGGATTGGCATGGGGAACGCCCCCCTCCCCCCCACGACCCTAATAGAGGATAAAGCGGATGCTAATGAATGAATGAATAATATAAAATAAATTTACAAAATCAAGTCTTCACAGGAAATAATAAAATGCTGACGCAAGCAATATTTGAAGTGCTCCTCTGAAGAAATGACATGTACACCCCGTATGTAGCCGTGGTGCCGGGGCCGCTGAGGACCCTGTGGTCTCGTACCTTTTTTGCGGTCTCATTCAGCTTATGTTTGTCGCTACACAGACCCGAACCCAGGCCCCCCAGCGCGTAGGCGGACCGCAACATCACGGGGTAACCGATTTCCTCGGCCGCCTTGAGGGCATCAGCCACCTGCAACACCACAGATCACACCCTCCATTTATTGATATGAAAAATCCATGTGAACAATGAAATTGAAACCAATGGAACGAGAAGACGCCGCTCTGACCGTCCGCACGGCGACGCTGGGGGCGATCCGCTCGTCGATCTCCTTCAGCTTGTCCGAAAACAGCTGTCTGTCCTCTGTGGCAATGATGGACTCCACTGGCGTTCCCAGAACTTTGACCCCATACTGCTGCAGAACCCCACTCTGGAACAGCTCCACCCCTGAGGAACACCACCATCATCATCATCTCACAGAACCCTTTATTAAAAACATATATTCTGTAGCTACGAAAACTATACAGTGGTAATCTACTTTGGCCACGCCCCCTTTTCTGCTCCACTTATTGTCCTGTACAGATGTTCTTTGTAGTTCTCCAATTCCAGACTGTAGTCCATCTGTTTGGGTTCTACAGTACATACTGTGTACGTCCCCTTTACTCTGTTCTAATGCTCAGAACCCCAATAGTAGCACCACAGAGCAGGGGTTATTGGGTGGGGGCATTATTCCTATCCCAGCAGTGTCACTGAGGTGGAGAAATGAAACTCCACTAACCCCCCCCACCACCACATCAGTGTCACTGCAGAACTGACAATAAACAATCCACCACCCAAATGATACCTGTTCTGTGATGCTCCTGACCAACAGAGACCAGAGAACCAACAGGGGACCAACAACAACAAAGAACACAGATGGACTACAGTCTGGAATTGAAGAACTACAAACTCCATCTATATGATAAGTGGAGGAGATAGAGGATGGAGAAAGAAGGGGGCGTGGCCTAAATTTTGACTGCTACTTTGCAGTTATCTCATTGGTATATATAGAAGGTTGGCGTGGTGGCTTAGTGGTTAGCACGTCCGCCAGGATCCCGGTTGGAATCCCGATCTGGGTGGAGTTTCCATCTTCTCCCCGTGTCTGCATAGGCTTCCTCCGGGTTCTCCGGTTTCCTCCCACAGTCCAAAAACATGGATTCAAGATAAACTGAATTCTCCAAATTGCCCCATATAGAGTGTGTCAGTGTGAATGAGTGTGTGTCCAGCGATAGATTGGTGTCCTGTCCTGGGTCTATCTGCTCAGTGTCCGAAACGTCCCCCCCCCCTCCGCGCGCGAACCTATTACAGGATAAAGCGGAAGATAATGGACGGTGAATATTTAGTGGGCAGCACGATGGCTTAGTGGTTTAGCATGTTCTCCTCTCAGCACTAGGGATTTCTGGTTTGAATCCCAATCTGGGTGGAGTTTCCATGTTCTTCCCGTGTCTGCATGGGCTTCCTCCGGGTTCTCTGGTTTCCTCCCACAGTCCAAAGACATGGATTCAAGATAAATTGAATTCTCCAAATTGCCCCATATAAAGTGTGTCTGTGTGAGTGAGTCTGTGCCCAGCGATAGATTGGTGTCCTGTCCTGGGTGTATCTGCCCAGCACCCGAAACGTTCTCCCCTTGATAGGCATGGGGACCATTCACCCGTCCCGCAACCTTAGTAGAGTATTAACCAGAAGACGATGGATGGATAAAAATATTAGGCGAGTGCGGCACGGTGGCTAAGTGATTGGCATGTTCTCCTCTCAGCGCTAGGGATCACGGTTTGAATCCCAATCTGGGTGGAGTTTCCATGTCCTCCCCGTGTCTGTATGGGATTCTCTCCCCGAGTTCTCCGTTTTCTTCCACAGTCCAAAAACATGGATTTAAGGTAAATTGGCTGTTCTAAATCGCCCCTATATGTCGTGTGTGTGCACCCAGTGATGAACCTTCCCCCCCCACACACACACACACACACAGAACCTAGAAGAGGATTAAGCAGAATTTTCTCTCCTTTCCTTAAATTTCCTGACGCCCCCTGGTGGAAGTCCAAAGTTAGTGTGCTGTTCTACGTTCTAGCGTTGACTCACCGCAGTTGAGAGCCGTCTGTCCCCCCATGGACAGCAGGATGCCGTCAGGCCTCTCCGCTTTAATCACCTCCGTGACGAACTGGGGCGTGATGGGCAGGAAATAGACGGTGTCCGCCTGCTTGGTTCCCAGCTCGTTAGTCTGAACCGAAGCGATGTTCGGGTTCATCAGAACCGTCTTCAGGTTCTCCTCCTGCACGGGGCGGAACGTTATAGAGGTTACTTGGGGTCAGTGGAACATTCATTCTGATAGAACACTACAGCAACACTGTCCACTCTCACAGAGCTACCACCTGACGGCGAGACAAACCCTCCTTCCCGTGATTTATTCATAATAAAACACGACCTCGAGAGTTTTATTACTTTCATAAGACACAAACACACTATCATAAAAAAACAAAGCTTGATTTAAAACTAAATTATGAATAATCTGGTCTCTGTGATGTCATCTAGTCCGGTTTGTAAAGTGAACGCTGGTCGCTAGGTTTCCCTAACAAGCAAATACTGCCATCTAGTGACCAAATACCAGAATGTATGACATTAAAAGAATCACGCATTGATAGGAATGTGAAGCGCTCAGAGGTGTGCGTTATTGTCAATGATGTCATAGCTGGACAAATGGCTCAGCCAATAAGATTTAAGGACCGGAACGACCCATTTTACAATAAAGCAATAAGACACTTGAGGTGTATTATTGTGAATAAATCACAGTAAGGAGGTGTTGTTAGGCCCAAGGTGTAGTGGAGTACAGTTCCACCTCTTTCCCATGAATTCATTCATTATCTCCCGCTTTATCCTCTATTAGGGTCGCGGTGGGGTTCCCCATGCCCACCCAGGGGAGAACGTCTCGGGCGCTGGGCACAGACCCAGGACAGGGCGCCAATCTATCGCTGGGCACACACTCACTCACACAGACACCCTCTAAATGGGGCAATTTTGAGAATTCAATTAACTTGTTCCATGTTTTTGGACTGTGGGAGGAAACCGGAGAACCCGGAGGAAACCCACGCAGACACGGGGAGTTCCCATGATTTATTCACAATAATACACAACCTCAAGTGTTTTATTATGTTTATAAAACAGTTACAAACACACTATTATAAAAAAACAAAGTTTAATTCATAGATATGATTATTTAAAACTAAATGATTAATAATTTGGTCTCTGGATGTAATCTAGTCTGGCTTTTAAAGTGAACGCTAATCGCTGAGTAACAGGATACAGGTTTGGTGCTCATCAGGAATCGGCTCTCTGTTTATATTAATCTGTATTTAATGATTTAAAATAATGTATTGTATATCACGCATTGATACGAATGTGAAGCTTTCAGAGGGGTGTGTTATTTGCAATGATGTCACGGCTGGACAAACGTCTCAGCCAATAAAATTTAAGTAACAGAACGACCTGTTTTATAATAAAGCGATAAGGAATGAGAGGGCGTGGCATTATTGGGAATAAATCCTGGGAGTTCCACCCCTTTCTCGTGATTTATTCACAATAATACAGAACCTCGAGAGTCTTATTACTTTATTATAAAACAATATAATAAAAAAAACATGGTTAGATTCATAAATGTATTTCTTTAAAACTAAATTATTAATAATATGGTCTCTGTCATGTAATCTAGTCCGGTTTTTAAAGTGAACGCTGATCACTGAGTAACAGGATACAGGTTCAGTGATCATCAGTAATTGGCTCTCCATTTATATGAATCTTTATTTAATGATTTAAAATAATGTATTGTATATCACACATTGATACGAATGTGAAGCGCTCAGAGGTGTGCATTATTGGCAATGATGTCACGGCTGGACAGACAGTTCAGCCAATCAGATTCAAGGAATAATGTGGTAGATTAGAATGTCGCTTTCCTAAACTGAACACATAGGAGGCGGAGTCTCACCTTCATCGCTTTCACAGCCTGGGATCCCGAGTAGTCGAACTCCCCAGCTTGACCAATGGACAGTCCACCAGAGCCCAGCATTAAGACTTTGGATACCTGCAACCACACAGGGCATGAATTAGAACCACCATCCCTTAAATAAAGCCTACAGAAACCACCTGCTCGGCCAATTGTATCGAAATCCCGCTCCAATAATTGTTTGAAAATCAATTCAGTTCAAACATGTGGCATTGGAATGGCTGTGGCGCCCTCACCTGGGGTCTCGGCGGAACTGGCGGCCTCTTTGGCATCACGGACGTGACGCTAGCCGCCTTGCCCTTCTTTATCAGAGCGATGAAGGCGTCGAAGAGGAACTGTAGGAAGAGACGGATTTAAAACGGCGTAATTACACGAAGGCTTCGCCGCATCGATGGACCCCCCCCACCCCCCCAACCGGCGTCGTACAAAGTGCTCGCATCATCGCGGGACGCGGAACGAACCAATCACGTTCCACGCAGAGCATGAAATGAGATGCTCCAGCCTAATTACCAGAGATGTTCATCCAGAACGTTACAACAAACACAGAAATCAATCGGCGGCAGCGAGCGGCGGCAGCTACCTCGGTGTCTGTGGGGCCTCCTCTGGCTTCGGGATGGAACTGCGCCGTGAAGATGGGCTTTTTGTTGTGCATGACGCCCTGCAGCGAAAAAGAGCATGACGTGAGGGGCAGAAGAATACTGGACGTTATTACTGAGGTAAAGTGGATGGACAAAATGAGGATGGGTGGAGAACCTACAAAATATCCAACAACCACTTTAGCTGTAAAAAAAATCCATCCATCTATAATCTTATGCTTTGTCCTCTATTAGGGTCGGGGGGGGGGGGGGGTCCCATACCCCAGGGGAGGTAATGACGTAACGTCTCAGGCGCTGGGCAGATGCACCCAGGACAGCCGATTGGTGGGCGTGGCCGTCTCGAAACGAGGTGTGTCCAGGTAGATCGCAATTAGTAAATTGATTGGCGTAGTAAACAGTAATTAGTTCGGATTAGGCGGAGTCAGGCGGCACGGTGGCTTAGTGTTTAGCATGTTCTCCTCTCAGCACTAGGGATTCCTGGTTCGAATCCCCATCTGGGTGGAGTTTCCATGTTCTCCCCANAGAATTGGCTGCTCTAAATTGCCCCTTTATAGTGTGTGTGTGTGTGTGTGTGTGAGTGTGATGGGTTGTAGTGGTTTAGCATGTTCTCCTCTTAGCGCTAAGGATTCCAGTTCCAATGCCAATCTGGGTGGAGTTTCCATGTTCTTCCCGTGTCCGTGTGGGTCTCCTCCGGGTTCTCTGGTTCCCACCCACAGTCCAAAAACGTGGATCAAGGTAAATTGAACGCTCCAAATTGCCCCATATAGAGTGTGTGTGTGTGAGTGAGTGTGTGTCCAGATAGATTGGCGTCCTGTCCTGGGTGTATCTGCCCAGCGCCTGAAACGTTCTCCCCTAGATAGGCATGGGGAACCCCTTGTGACCCTAATAGAGGATAAAGCGGAAGATAATGGATAGATGGATGGGCGGAGTAGTTGCAGGGACAGACCTCGTTGGTTCCATCGTTGGCGTTGACGAACAGTGGACTCCAGTCCGGTGGCAGGGACTTGCTGTCGATCCCGTAGCCGTGGTTCTGTGCCGTGATGAAGGCCTGTCCCGTCATCACGTTCAGCACCGGCTGATTCTGACCTCTGCAAACAAACCAGGAGAAAGAGGAGGAGTTACCTTCTCTAACTGACACCTGTTCCTGTAGATGGTAGCGGATAGACGGATCTAGGTTCGAATCCCAATCTGGGTGGAGTTTGCATGTTCTCCCCATCTCCATGTGGGTTTCCTCCAGGTTTTCCGGTTTCCTCCCACAGTCCAAAAACATGGAATCAAGATGAATTGACTGCTCTAATTGCCCCATATAGAGTGTGTGTGTGTGTGTGTGTGAGTGTGTGTCTAGTGATAGATTGGCACACTGTCCTGGGTGTATCTGCCCAGCGCCCGAAACGTTCTCCCCTGGATGGGCATGGGAACCCCCCCGCGACCCTAATAGAGGATAAAGCGGAAGATGATGAACGGATGAGATTATTATTAATTACAAATAGAATTCAAAGGAGCAGTGGTGGCTTAGTGGTTGGCATGTTCTCCTCTCAGCGCTAAGGGTTCCCAGTTCAAATCCCAATCTGGGTGGAGTTTCCATGTTCTCCCCGTGTCCGCGTGGGTTTCCTCCAGGTTCTCCGGTTTCCTCCCACAGTCCAAAAACATGGATCAAGGTCAATTGAATTCTCCAAATTGCCCCATATAGAGTGTGTCTGTGTGAGTGAGTGTGTGTCCAGTGATAGATTGGCGTCCTGTCCTGAGTGTATCTGCCCAGTGCCCGAAATGTTCTCCCCTGGATGGGCATGTGGAACCCCCCCCACCACCCCCAGAGACCCTAGTAGAGGTTAAAGCAGAAGATAATGGATGGATTGTGTGTGGATAGTATGGAACCTCCCCCCCCCCCGTATCAAATCGCACCCACAGACCAATCAGAATCATCCGAAATTAATCGTGACCTAATCCATCATCTTTCGAGGTCTCCTGGTCATTCTGTACCTGTTCCCCATAGGGAGTTTGTAAGACTGGGCCCCCGCAGCCAGGGCGGTGATCTGGTTCCCCATGCAGATGCCGAACACGGGCTCCGGCCGATCGCTCTGCAGCACCTGGCAACACAACAGCAGACGGTTCAGTGTTAGAGGTCCTGAAAAAAATTGATTCTTCAAAGAATCGCGATTCGTAGTCCTGGCGATTCTGAATCGATTCACAAGGCCCAAGAATCGATTTAAAAAAAAAAAAGCTTTTTAGCTTTATTTTGGCGCCCCCTTGCGAGCGTACTGCATATCGCCACCGTACATACGAAAATGTATCAAATGTTGGTGCAACATAGTTTAAAAGACTGAAGTGTGTATTTTATTGTTAATGTTAAGTTTTAAAGAGGGCGGCACGGTGGTTTAGTGGTTGGCATGTCCTCCTCTCAGTGCTAGGTATCCTGTCCTGGGTGTATCTGCCCAGCGCCTGAAACGTTCTCCCCTGGATGGGCATGGGGAACCCCCCTCCCCCTGTGCTGGGCAGATACACCCAGGGTAGGACGCCAATCTATCACTGGACATACACTCACTCACACACAGACACACTCTATATGGGGCAATTTGGAGCATTTAATTGACCCTGATCCATGTTTTTGGACTGTGGGAGAAAACCCGAGAACCCGGAGGAAACCCACGCAGACACGTGGAGAACATGGAAACTCCACCCAAATGGGGATTCATGTTAAACTCTAAGCCACCCATTCCTATGTTTATATAAATATAAAATGATGCAAAAAGATTGGATACAGGACAGAACCTGAAAGTATTGATTTAATTAAATGTTCTATTGGTTTACATCGTGGTTTCATCTCGAAAATCGTTTCTAAATCGAATCGCCAGACATTGAAAGATTCGCACCCCTATTAAACAGGTCAGGTTCCTTTCTGTGCCATGTTTCTGCCCGATCTTGGTCACGGCATCCAGTTCTTAACTGATGACATTCTTTCATTTCTGTTACATAAGTTTCACTTTGCTACCTTAAGGTGGTTTGTAATAATAATTATAATCATAATCCATCATTATCTTCAGCTTTATCCTCTATTAGGGTCGGGGGAGGGGGGGGGGTTCGGTTTCACTGGGCAGGTACACCCAGGACAGGACACCAATCTATCAATCTTGCTCGCACATATATTATATGGGGCAATTTAGATCAACCAATTTGGCTTGAATCCATGTTTTTGGACTGTGGGAGGAAACCGGAGAACCTGGAGGAAACCCACACAGACACGGGTAGAACGTGGAGACTCCACCCAGATTGGCATTGGAACCGGGAATCCCTAGTGCTGAGAGGAGAACATACCAACCACTAAGCCACCCATATCTAATAATAATAATAATATCCATCCATTATCTTCCGCTTTATCCTCTATTAGGGTTGTGGGAGGGTTCCCCATGCCCATCCAGGGGAGAAGGTTTTGGGCGCTGGGCAGATACACCCAGGACAGGACGCCAATCTTGGAGAATTCAATTGACCTTGATCCATGTTTTTGGACTGTGGGAGGAAACTGGAGAACCCGGAGGAAACCCACGCGGACATGGGGAGAAGATGGAAACTCCACCAAGATTGGGATTCGAACCTGGAATCCCCAACAGTAAGAACATCCGCCCGCCATATTAATATTATTATTATTATTATTGGGTAGCTCAGTGGCTTAGTGTTTAGCATGTTCTCCTCTCAGCGCTAAGGGTTCCCGGTTCAAATCCCAATCTGGGTGGAGTTTCCATGTTCTCCCCGTGTCCACATGGGTTTCCTCCGGGTTCTCCGGTTTCCTCCCACAGTCCAAAAACATGGATCAAGTCAATTGAATTCTCCAAATTGCCCCATATAGAGTGTGTATGTGTGAGTGAGTGTGTGTCCAGTGATAGATTGGCGTCCTGCCCAGCGCCCGAAACATTCTCCCCTGGATGGGCATGGGGAACCTCCCCCCCCCTCCCCCCGACCCTAATAGAGGATAAAGCTGAAGATAATGATGGATTATGATTATAATTATTATTACAAACCACCTTAAGGTAGCAAAGTGAAACTTATGTAACCGAAATGAAAGAATGTCATCAGTTAAGAACTGGATGCCATGACCAAGATCGGGCAGAAACATGGCACAGAAAGGAACCCGACCTGTTTAACACAGAACACAGACCCCCCCCCCACACACACACACACACATACATACACACACACATACACACAACCAAGTAAAGGATAAAGCAGAATATGATGAATGAATGAATAATGAATGAACTTCTAAAATGCAATTCTGCCTTTTACCACATGATGGCAGCGCATTTGAAATGTATGGCTTCCTGATAAAGCCCTGGATGAGCAGACGTGGTACCTTGCGGAGGTTCTCGATCAGCTCTGAAGCCAGCGCGGGGTCTCCGGGTCCGTTTGAGAGGAAGAGGCCGTCGTATTCGAGGCTTATGAGGTCATGATTCCACGGGACCAGATGCACCTCGGCACCCCGCTACACACACACACACACACACACACACAAACACACAAACACACACACACACACAATAGAAGCTGTTATAGTTGCTCAGTAGGGATCAGAAGAATCAGCATCCACAGTCGGCTTGTTCTCATCAGGGAAAAATGTTTTTGATTTGTTATTTTATTATTTTTTTTATTTGAATGTTTTAATTATATATATATATATATATCTATTGAAGGGAAAAATAATGAGCATTATTACGCATTTAATATTTACAAGTACCGTATTTTCCGGACTATAAGGCGCAGTCTGAATTACGGACTCTTTCTGTACGGTACTTATTCTGTACGGCAGTGTATTATAAGGCACTCGCTAAAACATACGATCTACAAGAAAAGTAAAGGATGCAGAACGCTGATTTATACTTATTCCCAGAATTCTGATTTATTCTACTACTTGACAAACACACATTATTTTAATCTCTCTTCTCCCACAAATCCATCAAAGTCCTGAATTAAAAAGCTGTTTCTCTATCGAGCACTCCGGTGTTCCCCTCATCGATGTCCGAGTCCGTCTCGTCTCCAGGCGGCTGTTCGGTGACGATGCCGGCTTTCGTGAAAGCTCAGACGACGGTTACAGCAGAAACCTCAGCCCAGGCCTCCACAACCCATTTACAGACGGTGGTGTAACTCGCCCACGCCGCCCGCAACTTTACTTTAAACGCCCCGTTTACACCAATGTCCAGCGGCCGGAGTTCTTTATTTAATCCTCCCGGAATGACGACGAGCTCCGAATTCATTTTCTTCACTCGGCTTTATAAGTGATTATAAGGTGCACGTCCGATTTCTGGGAAAATTTTAGGCTTTTAGATGCGCCTTATAGTCTGGATAATACGGTAGTAGAATAAACTTCAATTATAAATCAGCGTTCTGCATCCTTTACTTTTCATGTAGATCGTATGTTTTAGCGAGTGCCTTATAATACACTGCTGTACAGAATAAGTACTGTACAGAAACAGAGTCTGTAATTCAGACTGCGCCTTATAGTCCGGAAAATATGGTAGTAAATGTAGATCAAAACATTATTCCTTTATTTCAGGCATTAATATTGCTTAAGTTCTCATACTTTTAACAATCTACGGCAGTGTTTGTTCTCTAATCAGACCCATGTGAGAATGTATCTCTGTGTCAAGGTCAGGATGTACAGAAGGGAGTCACCGGCAGGGAGTAGTATTATACGGGTCGGTTAACTACAAACGTTCTGATAACAAGAAGTACTATTATTTTACACAAAGCAGAATAACTTCTGCTCGGGCGGGGTGGCCCACAGGTGATCAATCTGAAATGGAAGAGCAGCAAAGGTGGGGGCCTGTGCAGAAGAGTATATGAAGATGGAGTCAGAAAAGCGAGGTCGGAGAACAGGCAGATCGTGCACGGGTTGTTGACTGCGCTCTTCTTCCCAGAATTCTGTTGTATTAATAAATGTTATTTCTTCACTCAGAACTGTTGGTGTGATCTCCTCCTTTTCAAACAAACGCGCGAGTAGATTTACCCACAATATATATATTGTAATTATAATATATAATATATATATATATATAGGTATGTATATGTGTGTGTGTGGGGCAGCATGGTGCCATAGTGGTAGATTTACCCACGCCATCCATCATCTTCCATTTTATTCTCTATTAGGATGGCGGGGGGGGTTCCCCCATGCCCATCCAGGGAAGAACGTTTCGGGTGCTGGGCAAATACACCCAGGACAGGACGCCAATCTATCACTGGACACACTCTCACTCACACAGACACACACTCTTTATGGGGCAATTTAGAGAATTCAATTGACTTGATCCATGTTTTTGGACT
The DNA here is from genome assembly GCA_019802435.1 of Corydoras maculifer. Classification (NCBI taxonomy): domain Eukaryota; kingdom Metazoa; phylum Chordata; class Actinopteri; order Siluriformes; family Callichthyidae; genus Corydoras; species Corydoras maculifer. The sequence continues at coordinate 433,604 of JAFMOD010000862.1, read as the reverse complement.
GTCGGAGGAAACCTGTGAACCCGAAGGAAACCCACGGGGACACAGGGAGAACATAGAAACTCCACCCAGGTGGGGATTCGAACCGGGAATCCCTAGTGCTGAGAAGAGAACATGCCAATCACTAAGCCACCATGGCACTATATATATATATATATTTTTTTTTTTTTTTTTTCCTTCGTGTTTTTATGATTTTTTTAAGCATGTTTAACTTTTATAATTTTGTTAAGAGACATTTTTATAGGATGGCACGGTGGCTTAGTGTTTAGCATGTTCTCCTCTCAGCGCTAGGGATTCCCGGTTCGTATCCCAATCTGGGTGGAGTTTCCATGTTCTCCCCGTGTCTGCGTGGGTTTTCTCCGGGTTCTCTGGTTTCCTCCCACAGTCCAAAAACATGGATCAAGTCAATTGAATTCTCCAAATTGCCCCATATAGAGTGTGTGTGTGTGAGTGAGTGTGTGTCCAGCGATAGATTGCCCCCCCTGTCCTGGGTGTATCTGCCCAGTGCCCGAAACGTTCTCCCCTGGATGGGGAGATAAAGGATGGGTGTTTTTATAGGTTCTATAACGTTAATGTTTACAGTATTTATTGTGGAATAATACAATACAGAAAACATTTATTTTTAGTGTGCTTAACTAATATGACTTTTGGCCCCCGGTGCATTTGGGTTTGTCCCCCCCCCCCCTCTGCTCTATAACATCTCACCTTGACGAGCAGCCTGATGATGTTGTGTTTGATTCCACAGTCCACAGCCACCACCTTTACCGGGTTGCCTTTCCCATACACTTTAATTTCCTTTAAAATAAGAAAGCTGTTACTTTTATTTATTTTTTTTATATTTATATTATATTTGGTATTTTCACTGGGAATAAAGATACATAAAGAGTTAATACAGGAGTACAGCATGTGACCTCACCTTCGTGGAGACCTCAGCTATCAGGTTGCGTCTGTTGGGATCGGTTATTTCTATTGGCTGACCTTCAAACTCGATCTTTCCCAAAACAGTTCCCTGATAAAAGAGCAGGACATGCATTCTGTACACACCGTGTCAAAAACAGAGGACGTTCTACGGCTGCCTGAGCTGCAGAATAACACACACTCTCCCGAAGCTGCCGATCATTCCATCAGTTCAGTTTTCAGAATCAATGCTGTTATATTATCCATCCATCCATCCATGGGAGGGGGGGGGTTCCCCATGCCCATCCAGGGGAGAACGTTTCGGGCGCTGGGCAGATAGATCCAGGACAGGACACCAATCTATCACTGGATACACACTCACTCACACACAAACACACTCTATATGGGGCAATTTGGAGCATTCAATTAACCTTGATCCATGTTTTTCGACTGTGGGAGGAAACTGGAGAACCCGGAGGAAACCCACGCGGACACGGAGGGGACATGGAAACTCCACCTAGATTGGGATTCGAACCTGGATCCTTAATGCTGAGAGGAGAACATGCAAACCACTAAGCCACTGATATTTAATTACCTATTAGGGGCTGGGGTCATGGGTCAGGGTCCTCATGTCCATCCAGGGGAGAACGTTTCGGGCGCTGGGCAGATACACCCAGGACAGGACACCAATCTATCACTGGACACACACTCACTCACACAGACACACGCTATATGGGGCAATTTGGAGCATTCAATTAACCTTGATCCATGTTTTTGGACTGTGGGAGGAAACCGGAGAACCCGGAGGAAACCCACTCGGACACGGGGAGAACATGGAAACTCCACCCAGATGGGGATTCAAACCTGAAATCCCTAACGCTGAGAGGAGAACATGCCAACCACCAAGCCACCGTACCAACACTGTTACATTATTTCGAATAAAGTTCACCCTAAACTGCAACGGGTTCTCCGGTTTCCTCCCACAGTCCAAAAACATGGCTCAAGGTCAATTGAATTCTCCAAATTGCCCCATATAGAGTGTGTGTGTGTAAGTGAGTGTGTGTCCAGTGATAGATTGGTGTCCTGTCCTGGGTGTATCTGCCCAGCGCCTGAAACGTTCTTCCCTGGATGGGCATGAGGAACCCCCCCCGCGACCCTAATAGAGGATAAAGCTGAAGATGATGGATGGATGGTTCCATGATGGAGTTTTTCTTTATTCGGACAATCAAAAAAAATCAATGACCAGCAAATTCGGCGAATTAAAGGTCCCACCAGATGGGGCTGGCTACATTCGACTACCACACCCCTGTACCATGTGATCAGTGGACTGTAGATCGGAATATGGAGGAGATGCTCACCTTGTCTCTGATGATCTTGGTCAGCATCCTGGTGTCCACACCGTAAAGCGCTGGAACCTTCAAAACACAGATCACAGAGCTTCAGACTGTTAAATGAGAACTTAAAATCGGGGGACGGAATCCCGCATACCTTCTCCTGTCGCAGCCACTGAGACAGAGACTTCACAGAGTTCCAGTGACTGTATTCATGGCTGTAGTCCTGCACCAGAAGACCTGATACCTGCAGAGAACATGGGGAAATGCTTTATTTGCAATGTTTCCATTTCATATTCCATCCATCCATCCATTATCTTCAGCTTTATCCTCTATTAGGGTCGCGCTGGGCAGATACACCCAGGACAGGGTGCCAATCTATCACTGGACACACTCACTCACACAGACACACTCTATATGGGGCAATTTGGAGAACTCAATTGACTTGATCCATGTTTTTGGACTGTGGGAGGAAACCGGAGAACCCGGAGGAAACCCACGCAGACACGGGGAAAACATGGAAACTCCACCCAGATTGCGGATTGGGTGTAGAGAATAGAGAACCAACTGTTTATAGGGCTGCCCACCACTCCAGGCACCTGTGCTCACTTCACCAGTGTGTGTGTGTGTGTGTGTGTGTGTGTGTGTTTCACTGCACTGCATGTTTTTGGACTGTGGGAGGAAACCCACGTGGACACGGGGAGAACATGGAAACTCCACCCAGATTGGGATTCAAACTGGAAATCCCTAGCGCTGAGAGGAGAACATGCCAACCACTAAGCCACCGTGCCACCTCTCACACACAGAAACACACTTTATATGGGGCAATTTAGAACATTTTATTTTCCTTTAATCCATGTTTTTGGACTGTGGGAGGAAACCGAAAAACCCGGAGGAAACCCATGCGGACACGTGCAGAACATGGAGACTCCACCCAGATTGGGATTCAAACCCAGCGCTGAGAGGAGAACATGCTAAACACTAAGCCACTGTGCCACCCGCTCAGCCTTAAAATGCAGGACTGTTGGTTCTCTGGTCTCTGTTGGTCAGGAGCATCACAGAACAGGTATCATTTGGGTGGTGGATTGTTTATTGTCAGTTCTGCAGTGACACTGATGTGGTGGTGGTGGGGGGTTTAGTGGAGTTTCATTTCTCCACCTCAGTGACACTGCTGGGATAGGAATAATGCCCCCACCCAATAACCCCTGCTCTGTGGTGCTACTATTGGGGTTCTGAGCATTAGAACAGAGTAAAGGGGACGTACACAGTATGTACTGTAGAACCCAAACAGATGGACTACAGTCTGGAATTGGAGAACTACAAAGGACATCTTTACAAGAAGTTGGAGCAAAAAAGGGGCGTGGCCAAGCTTCTGACTGGTACTGTATACTGATAAAGGTACTACGTGTATAACTACGTAACCATGACACGGCTGAGATTAAAGGGGTTTACATCGTAGGCTTTAATAGTCACAGTATATCAAGAGAAGTCATGGAAACAGGAACCTGAATGCGATCGGACTCCACATGCTTCTTCAGTCCAATCTCATCGACCTCCGACGTGTTGGGGACGCCGTAGTTTCCTACGATGGGGTATGTGAGGGTCAGGATCTGCCCTCTGTAGCTGGGGTCTGTGAGAGCCTCTGGGTATCTACATGAGAAAAGAAACAGAGCTTAAATCCAACTCCATATACAGAACATTCAACTATTCATCCATTCATTATCTTCAACGTTATCCTCTACTAGGGTAGGGGGCGAAGGGGTCGGGGGGAGGTGGGGGGGGTTCCCCATGCCCATCCAGTGGAATACGTTTCGGGCGCTGGGCAGATACACCCAGGACAGGGCGCCAATCTATCACTGGACACACACTCACTCACACACACTCTATATGGGGCAATTTGGAGAATTCAATTGACTTGATCCATGTTTTTGGACTGTGGGAGGAAACCGGAGAACCCAGAGGAAACCCACGCGGACACAGTTCCATGTTCTCCGCGTGTCCGCATGGGTTTCTGCCAACTCATACACACAAACACACTCTATATGAGGCAATTAAGAGATCCAATTCAACTTGAATCCATGTTTTTGGACTGCGGGAGGAAACCGGAAAACCCGGAGGAAACCCACGTGGATACGGGGAGGACCTGGTAATTCCACCCAGATTGGGATTCAAACCTGGAATCCCCAGTGCTGAGAGGAGAACATGCCAACCACTAAGCCACCCGTGCTGCTCGGGTTGCCATTTTCACAGAAATTGCCCCCCCCCACCACCACCACCATGACCCTAGTAATGGAAGACAATGAATGAATGAACGGCTCCTATATAGTGTGTGTGTGTGTGTGTGTGTGTGTGTGTGTGTGTCCAATGATGGACCGGCACCCTGTCCTGTATCACCGTAATATGATGAGGATGTTCACATAAGGTTGAGGCAACCACAAAGGTTGAATGAGGGTTATAAGGACACGGGGACCCGTCTCACCCCACTAGTCCGGTGTTGAAGACCAGCTCCCCCGATGCAGAATGGTTGTCCCCGAAGGAGTAGCCCTTCACCACGGTGCCATCTTCCAGCACCAGGTTGGCCGTCTGCGCCTGCGTGAGAGGAACGCGTGCAAGTCAGCCGCCGCTTCCCAGGAAAGGCCGGGTCGAGTCGACATCAATGACAGGGTCGTGTCTGCGCACGCCGGAGTGATGCAATCTTACATCATCATCGTCCTGTTAGTCAGAAAGGTGGCTGCGATACGCCGTGTGAATCACAGGAAGTGAGAGCGGGAGATTTCAATCAGGGTGAGGCCACGTTTTAATACCACTGCTGACAGTTACCCTCCATAGCCACTCCAAAGAGACCACTGAGCAACCATATAGCTACCACTGAACGACCACATAGACACCACTGAACGACCACATAGACACCACTGAAG
>JAFMOD010000862.1:387304-397596 GCA_019802435.1 Corydoras maculifer | reverse complement strand
CCCCATGCCCATCCAGGGGAGAACGTCTCGGGCGCTGGGCAGATAGACCCAGGACAGGGCGCCAATCCATCGCTGGGCACACACTCACTCACACACACACACTCTATATGGGGCAATTTTGAGAATTCAATTAACTTGATCCATGTTTTTGGACTGTGGGAGGAAACCGGAGAACCCGGAGGAAACCCACGCAGACACGGGGAGAACATGGAAACTCCACCCAGATGGGGATTCGAACCAGGAATCCCTAGTGCTGAGAGGCGAACGTGCTAACCACTAAGCCACCGTGCCGCCCCTGGATGGATATTTATATATATATATATATATATACATCTTATAATATGGACTGTAATATAATATAATACAAATAAAATAAAAAATAATATAACTATATACATAAGAAATATATAACAATTACACAATTATGTAAATATATCAATACAATACAACAAAGACGACAATAAAAATAACACTGTACATAAATACTCAATATTGTCCCCTGAGTTGCACAAACTAAAAACCAGAACAAATGCACCTGAATAACTTATTGCAGATATAATAAATCAATATGTATTGCACAGTGTTGTTGTCAGTTAGGGGGCGTGGTTCCTGAGCGCAGGGATGCTTGTACAGTCTAACTGCAGCAGGAATGAAGGACCTGCCATAACGCTCCTTAACACGCTTCAGACGCCATTGGGTGCCCAGTGAGAAGGCAGTCTTCAGGCTGGTATTAGTTACCCTCCGGTCAGCATTCCTGCCTTTCACATGGCCCTAAGAGACGTGCTGCTGCCTTTATATGGATGGAGTTATATTCTTAGGAGCACGTATCAATTCCAAGTGGCTGTGTTAAACACCTTCCTCAGGCTGGCTGCCGGTGGCAGGCCACCCGAGCGCCCGGGCCCTAAGCTTTCACAGCTCACATTCTGCTAAAGCCCACAGCAGAGACTTCTGAGGCGGCGCCGGCTCAGGGCTGCTGGGAGAATGGGTGCAGCTGTCCGACTTAATTTGCGGGGATCATCTGGAGAAATGTTCGGCATGCCATCCATCCATTATCTTCCGCTTTATCCTCTATCAGGGTCGCGGGGGGGGTTCCACATGTCCATCCAGGGGAGAACGTTTCAGGCGCTAGGCAGATAGACCCAGGACAGGACGCCTCTATCACTGGACACACATTCAGTCATACACACTCTATATGGGGCAATTTGGAGAATTCAATTGACTTGATCCATGTTTTTGGACTGTGAGAGGAAATCGGAGAACCCGGAGGAAACCCACTCGGACTCGGGGAAAACATGGAAACTCCACCCAGATTGGGATTCGAACCGGGAATCCCTAGCGCTGAGAGGAGAACATGCCAACCACTAAGTCACCGTGGGCATGACATCCATTGTTAGGTAATCTAAGCGCCTGATAATGGTGCAAGAAAAGATTCTGCATCAGTCTAAATGAGTGAAGTCACGACCATACAGATTAAAAGTATTAATTATTAAATATTAAAATACAAAGAGGGAGGGACAGTGGGTTTCCTCCTTGTTCTCCGGTTTTCTCCAACAAAAAACATGGATTAAGGTGAACTGAATTTTCCAAATTGCCCCATATAGAGTGTGTGAGTGAGAGTGTGTCTAGTGATAGATTGGGGTCCTGTCCTGGGTGTTTTTGCCCAGCACCCGAAACGTTCTCCCCTGGATGGGCAGTTCTCCCCCCCACGACCCTAGTAGAGGATAAAGCTGAGGATAATGGATGGATATTGAAAATACGAAGAATGCAAATGCATTTAAATGCTTTTCTGCTTAATCCTATACCAGGGACTAGGGTCGGGGGGGTGGGGGTTGCACATGCCCATTAAGGAGAGAATGTTTCAGAGGCTGGACACCCAGGACGGGGTGCCAATCCATCGCTGGACACACACTCACTTACACACACACACATTATGGGGGCAATTTAAATAGGGCCAATTTGGAGTACCCAAGTTGCCTTGAATCCATGTTTTTGGAGAACCCTGAGAAAACCCATGGAAACTCCACCCATACTAGAATTCGAACCTAGATCCCCAATGCTGGGAGGCGGATGTGCTGACCACTACACCAGTGTGATGCCGAATATATCTATAGTTTATAGTTTATAGTATATCGTTTATCGTATATCGTTTATAGTATACAAAAAAACATGGAATTAAACACGTAAATGGTTCTCTAAGATCGTTGTTGTCGTGCTCTGGCATTGTAATAGATCTGCACACTGTTCTTTTTTAGGGTTGGGGTCAGGTCGTTATGTTTAAGAATTATATTAAAGTCATTTTAAAGGAGTATATTACAGCGGTAAGATATGAGAGGGCGTGCATTATTGTAAATAAATCACAGGAACGAGAACAGTTTGGCCACGCCCCCTTCTTGCTCCATCCTCTCCCAAATCTCCCCTATCTCCCCTACTTATCATGGAGATGGACGTTGTAGTTCTCCAATTCCAGACTGTAGTCCATCTGTGTTCTTTGTTGTTGTTGGTCCCCTGTTGGTTCTCTGGTCTCTGTTGGTCAGGAGCATCACAGAACAGGTATCATTTGGGTGGTGGATTGTTTACTGTCAGTTCTGCAGTGACACTGATGTGGTGGTGAGGGGGGGGTTAGTGGAGTTTCATTTCTCCACCTCAGTGACACTGCTGGGATAGGAATAATGCCCCCACCCAATAACCCCTGCTCTGTGGTGCTACTATTGGGGTTCTAAGCATTAGAACAGAGTAAAGGGGACGTACACAGTATGTACTGTAGAACCCAAACAGATGGACTACAGTCTGGAATTGGAGAACTACAAAGTCCATCTTTACAGGGAGTGGAACTAAGAACATGGACAAGGAGTGATGCAGAAAGGGGGCGTGGCCAAACTATTGACTAATCCTAATTATCTCATTATCTTTTGCTTAGAGGAGGGTAGGTTCTGTAGAAATCCACACACATGTTCTGTATATATTGTCTGTAAGATGTTAAGATGTTAAACCGGCCCTCTGTGTTCTTCTGTCCGCAGACTACAGGGAAGCCTTCGGTCTCTTCGACAGAGTCGGCGACAACAAAGTCGCATACAACCAGATTGCTGACATCATGCGCGCTCTGGGTCAAAACCCCACCAACAAAGAAGTAACTCTGATCCTGGGCAAACCCAGTGCTGATGGTACGAACTAACACACACCTTAAATATTCAGGAAAAAAAACAACAACAAAAAAAAACAACACACATATATATTTATATATATATATATATACACGCACATATATATTTATATACATGTATATACATGTATATATATGTATATACATATATACATATGTATACATATGCATATATGTATTTACAAATATATATATATGTGTGTGTGTGTGTGTGTGTGTGTGTGTGTATATACATATATATATAGAGAGAGAGAGAGAGAGAGAGAGAGAGAGAGAGAGAGAGAGAGAGAGAGAATTGAGACATACTAACAAAGTAAAACTGCGCTGATAGTTACATTTAATATTAAATATTAAACCTTAAATATCTTTAAGGGTTATTTAAATAAAAAAAAATTAAAAATTAAAAATAAAGTAAAAAAAATAAATAAATAAATTATATATATATATATATATATATATATATATATATATATATATATATATATAAATAAATAATTCAGACATACAAAGTAAAACTGTGCTGATAGTTACATTTAATATTAAATATTAAACCTTAAATATTCAAACATCTGTAAGTTATTAAAAAAAAAAATATATATATATATATATATATATATATATATATATATATATATATATATACACATTACTTTTTAAATAACTCTTACAGAGTTTAAATAATTAAATTAATTAATAATGTATTCTGTGTTAGTGTGCTGGACCATGAGGTCATAAGAAAACTTGTACTCATGATTTTGGTCCATTTTTCCAGACATGGCCAACAAGAGGGTAGAGTTCGAGGCTTTCCTGCCCATGCTGCAGTACGTGGTGAACAGCCCCAACAAGGGTATGTTTGAGGACTACGTTGAGGGTCTGCGCGTCTTTGACAAAGAGGGCAACGGCACAGTGATGGGTGCTGAGCTGCGTATCGTTCTTTCAACACTGGGTAAGAACCTGGATGCCATGGAATTATGTAACCAAAACTATGTAACCCCCTGCCTTATTTACTCCAATGAATGAAGTCGAATTTGGGGGGGTCAGTTGGAGGGCCGTATTGGTGTTCTCCATGTTCTCTGTCTGCACAATGACAAGGTCCATGAAGACATGTGTGGACAGGTTCAGGGTAAAGTCCAGGAACCTTGACCCTGACCCCGAAGAACATTCTTAGATCTAGTTGTTGATGTAGAATGTTGTGTCAGGCCTTGAGGTAAATAAATCAACAGGGCAGTGAGGCCTGCAATGTGGCAGGGTTTTAAGGTTGGAGATGGAGCCAGAAGAGGCTAAGATGAGGAGATGGCAACTCCCATTGTTGAGGATGAGGTTTGAGGTGATGAAGATGGACAAGATTAAGATTGAGTTTATTACATTTGTCCATTTTGTTATCTCTGACTATCAAGTGCTGGAATGTGGCATAATTTACAGATTATTGATCCTGCCACTGGGCACGGTGGCTTAGTGGTTAGCATGTTCTCCTCTCAGCGCTCGGGAGAGAACTCGGAGAGGACCAAGCGCTGAGAGGAGAACATGCTAACCAATAAGCACTAAGCCGCCCGAGTTTCCATGTTCTCCCCGTGCCCTGATGGGTTTCCGCCGGGTTCTCCGGTTTCCTCCCACAGTCTAAAAACATGGATCAAGGTCAATTAAATTCTCCAAATTGCCCCATATAGAGTGTGTGTGTGTGTGTGTGTGTGTGTCCAGTGATAAATTGGCGTCCTGTCCTGGGTGTATCTGCCCAGCACCCGAAACGTTCTCCCCTGGATGGGCATGGGGAACCCCCCCGAGACCCTAGCAGAGGATAAAATAAAGATAATAAGATGAGATGAAAGATGGCACGGTGGCTTAGTGGTTAGCATGTTCTCCTCTCAGCGCTGGGGACTGCAGGTTCAAATCCCAATCTGGGTGGAGTTTCCATGTTCTCCCCGTGTCCGTGTGGGTTTTCTTTGGGTTCTGCGGTTTCCTCCCACAGCCAAAAAACATGGATCAAGTCAATTGAATTCTCCAAATTGCCCCATATAGAGTGTGTTTGTGTGAGTGAGTGTGTGTCCAGTGATAGATTGGCGTCCTGTCCTGGGTGTATCTGCCCAGCGCCCGAATCGTTCTCCCCGGATGGGCATGGGGAACCCCCCCGCGACCCTAATAGAGGATAAAACTGAAGATAATGGATGGATGGATGTTCCTGCCATTGGGTTGTTGTAAAAGAATAGAACACAACATATAGCCTTGAAAGCTGAACTGGTGTGAGAGGGGATTGGGAAATAAAGTTTACAGAAATACAACGCCGTTTTCGGTTGGTTTTGTTATGATGGTCATCAGCGTCGTGTACTGTGTCGTAAACTACGTGCTGATTGGTTTACAATGAAGCTAATTAATAAAATCAATGGTGACAGGTGAGAAAATGTCAGAGGCTGAGGTGGACGCTCTCATGGCCGGACAGGAGGATGAAAACGGCTGCGTCAACTATGAAGGTAAGTACAGAATTAATTAACCCAATAAGGACCAAGACGCCAATTAAAGAATAAATCCCAAGAGGCCACTGAGATGTTGGTGTGGCACCATGGCTTAGTGGTAAGCATGTTCTCATCTGGTTAGTATCCCAATCTGGGTTTCCATGTCCTCCCTGTGTCTGTGTGGGTTTCCTCCAGGTTCTTCGTTTTCCTCCCACAGTCCAAAAACATGGATTCAAGTTGTATTGGGTTTTTGAAATTGCCCCTTTCAAAATTAGTGATAGATTGGAACCCTGTCCTGGGTGTATCTGCCAAGCGCCCTTATCGAGAAATAATATTTAATTAAATTGTATTTAACCAGGCAAGTCATTAAGAACATGTTCTTGTTTACAGTAATGGCCTGGCAAGTGGGCGGCATGGTGGCTTAGTGTTTGGCATGTTCTCCTCTCAGCACTAGAAATTCCCAGTTTAAATCCCATTCTGGGTGGGGTTTCCATGTTCTCCCCGTGTCCGTGTGGGTTTCCTCCGGGTTCTCCGGTTTCCACCCACAGTCCAAAAACATGGATCAAGGTCAATTGAGTTCTCCGAATTGCCCCATATAGAGTCTGTTTGTGTGAGTGAGTGTGTGTCCAGCGATAGATTGGCGTCCTGTCCTGAGTGTATCTGCCCAGATGTTATAAACATAGTTGTATTGGCTACTGCAAATGGCCCCCATTGAAACTGACCCTACATAGTGTCCCTAAAATGCCCCCTGTGATAGATTGGCGTCCTGTCCATGGTGTATCTGCCCAGCGCCTGAAACGTTCTCCCCTGGAGAGAATGGGAACCCCACCCACACCCACCCACCCACACACACACACCCACACACGTACACACACACACTATGACCTTAGCTGAGAATTAAGCAGAAGATAATGTTTTATGGCCCAGTGATCGATTGGCGTATCTGCCCAGCATCCGAAACGTTATAGAGGATGAAGCGGAAATTAATGGATGGATGAATTCAAGTTGGAAGATGGATGGATGATCCGTTTGGATCCAAAAACATGGCTACTGTATTGGCTATTGCAAATTGCCTCTATTGAAACTGACCATACATGATGTCCCTAAAAACCCCCAGTGATAGATTGGTGTCCTGTCCTGGGTGTATCTGGCCAGCGCCTGAAACGTTCTTCCCTGGATGGGTATGGGGAACCCCCACCCTCCCCACACACCCTGACCTTAGTAGAGGTTTATTCATTCATTCATTCATTATCTTTAGCTTTATCCTCTATTAGGGTCGCGGGGGGGGGTCCCCATGCCCATCCAGGGGAGAAAGTTTCGGGCGCCAATCTATCACTGGACACACACTCACTCACACACACACACTCTACATGGGGCAATTTGGAGAACTTAATTGACCTTGATCCATGTTTTTGGACTGTGGGAGGAAACCGGAAAACCTGGAGGAAACCCACACAGACACGGGGAGAACATGGAAACTCCACCCAGATGGGGATTCGAACCGGGAATCCCTAGTTCTGAGAGGAGAACATGCCAACCACTAAGCCACCGTGCCACCCAGTAGAGGATTAAGCAGAAGATAATGTGTTCTGAGATATCTAACAATCTTCTCTCTTCACCCGCAGCGTTTGTGAAACACATCATGTCTGTGTAAGGAGAACCGTTGTGAGGAAGCTCGGCTACTCCTCCCGACCCCATGGTGTCAGGACGTCCGTGCGCTGCTTCCGCATGCAGCGGGGGAAAGGATTTGATATTAAAGGACTATGGCAGGTTCTTTCGGAGCCATTCTTTTCGTCGGTGTCTTTCCCTCCTTTCTGTGTTCACACTTGAAGGCCCATCTTTGGTTTTGCAGCTCTAGTCTTCTTGTTGCTCGTATCCGGCGAGTCTCTCCACAGGGAGGCAGTAATGAGGCAAACAACCACTCCACCCACTCACACTCACACATACATACACACACACACACACACACACACACACACTCATCTAAAGGTGCTTATATATACTGCCTCCACTGTGGACCGGTCGCTGCCCCACTCCTCTCCCCTTTCCCCAGAGTCTTAACTTATTTTTGCCTCTGTCATTTCTCATAATAAACTTTTCACAAACTCCACCCACGACTCCTCCCTCTCATGCTTGAGCAGATTTTTGAATTCATTCATTCATTCATTATCTCCCATTTTATTCTCTATTAGGGTTGCGGTGGGGTTCCCCATGCCCATCCAGGGGAGAACGTCTCGGGCGCTGGGCAGATAGACCCAGGACAGGGCGCCAATCCATCGCTGGGCACACACTTACACACACACACACACTCTATATAGGGCAATTTGGAGAATTCAATTGACTTGATCCATGTTTTTGGACTGTGGGAGGAAACCGGAGAACCCGGAGGAAACCCACGCAGACACGGGGAGAACATGGAAACTCCACCCAGATGGGGATTCGAACCTGGAATCCCTAGTGCTGAGAGGCAAACGTGCTAACCACTAAGCCACCGTGCCGCCCCTGATTTTTAAATTATTATTATTAATTATTACTAGGGCGACACGGTGGCTTAGTGGTTTAGCATGTTCTTCTCTCAGCACTAGGGATTCCCGGTTCGAATCCCCATCTGGGTGGAGTTTCCATGTTCTCCCTGTGTCTGCGTGGGTTTCATCCGGGTTCTCCGGTTTCCTCCCACAGTCCAAAAACATGGATCAAGTCAATTGAATTCTCCAAATTGCCCCATATAGAGTGTGTATGTGTGAGTGAATGTCTGTGTGAGTGAGTGTGTGTCCAGTGATAGATTGGCGTCCTGTCCTGGGTGTATCTGCCCAGCGCCCGAAACGTTCTTCACTGGATGGGCATGGGGAACCCCCCGCGACCCTAGTAGAGGATGAAGCGGAAGATAATGGATGGATGAATGAATTATTATTATTTATTATAGAGGATATTTTAAATATTATTTAATAATAATTAATTAACTCGTTCATTCATTATTTTCCACTTAAATCTGTAACAGGGTCATGGAAGGGGGGCATCTGCAGGGGAGACCCTTTCAGGGCAATTTACAGCATTTAACTTACCTTGGATCCATGTTTTTGGACTGTGGGAGGAAACCGGAGAACCCAGAGGAAACCCACGCGGACACGGGGAGAACATGGACTCTCCACCCAGATTGGGATTTGAACCTGGATCCCCAGCACTGAAAGGGCAGACCCACCCAGGACAGGGTGCCAATCTATAACTGGACACACACTCACTCATATAGACACAAACACACAGACTACATAGGGGCAATTAATGGGGCAGAGGGGGTTCCCCATGCCCATCCAGGGAAGAACGTTTCAGGCGCTGGGCAGATACACCCAGGACAGAACACCAATCTCTTACCGTGCACACACTCACTCACACTCACATATACACGCTATGGGGCAATTCAGAGCAGCCAATTCACCTTGAATTAATGTTTTTGGACTTCGGATGGAAACCGCTTCTGGGATGATTTAGAAAATGGGAGGGGGGGGTGACCGATGCCCATCCAGGGGAGAACGTCCTGGGTGCTGGGCAGATACACCCAGGACAGGACGCCAATCTATCACTGGACACGACACACACTCACTCAGACACACAGACACAGACTATACAGGGGCAATAAATGTATTAATTTATTATCTTCCGCTTAATCCTCTACTAGGGTCGCGCGGGGGGGGGGGGGGGTGACCCATGCCCATCCAGGGGAGAACGTCTTGGGCGCTGGGCAGATACACCCAGGACAGGACGCCAAACTATCGCTGGGCACACAGTGACTCACACACACACAAACACATTCTATATATAGGGCAATTTAGAGCCGCCAAGTCAGCTTGAATGCATGTTTTTGGACTGTCGGAGGAAACCGCGTGTAGAAAGTTTTAGAAAGTATCTGAAATTCTGTAAGGTCATTTTTTATGAAGTGATTTTTAAACAACAAGTGAAGCTGAAAGTCGTTTTTCGGCAACTTGGTTTATTTTCACATTTGTCATCTGCATCATATCAACGGGAGAAAAACGGCATACATCTACAGGAGCTTTTAAATAGATTTACAGCTGCTGTGGGTGCGCGAAGGGTAAAAAGGGGGCAGAAAAATACCGAAGCCCAAAAAACAAGGGTGGCGAATGAGAGGAACCACAATGACGACTGAAGAGAACCGGAGCGGTAAGAACGTTTTTAACTGCTGTTTTTCTTGCGTTTTGTTTCAGTGTGTCCTCCTCCTAGGTGTGTGTGTGTGTGTGTGTGTTTATGTGTGTGCAAAACAAAACTACATATCTAAGTCGAGGAACCGTAGCGTACACAGGGTGGAACCGAGAGAACAGAGCCGCTGCTCCACGCAGGATAAGAAAATAACAAGCACGAGCTATTTGGGGGCGACGCCCACAGTTACCCGGGGTGATGCGGTCGGGTAGCGAGGGATCGGTCGCCGTGTCGGTCATCGCTTTCGAAAGGGTCTCGATCACATCAGAATGGACGTGTGGAACTGGGTACAGAGGGACTTGCAGGTTAAAGGAAGCGGGTTCTGGTTTCTGGACTCATGACGTCTAAACAAGCAGAACGGGGAGTTGAGCTGGAAAGCGTGGGATGGTGGTTTGTCATGTGACTTGTTCGTTTACTAAAAATCCTTTATTCGTGAAATAGAAACTTCGGTGACCATCGGATTGTGACCCTAGAGG
>JAFMOD010000862.1:369057-379892 GCA_019802435.1 Corydoras maculifer | reverse complement strand
CCCCCCCCCCCCCCGCGCGACCCTAATAGAGGATAAAGCAGAAGATAATGAACTGAACGAAACACGTCTCAGTTTTGTAACTGTGCTGTTAAATGAAGCGGAACTTGTATCATCAGCGGAAATTCGAAGCCGGCAGCATTAAACAGGCCGAGATGGAAAACACGGCGTTCTTTAATAATCCACAATGTTGATTCTGTGCCTTGTAAATGTATTCATCCCTCTTAGCCCCCCCCACCCCCCCCCCACCCACACACATCCTGGTACAATCCATCAACTCCTGCCAACCTGTAGGAGGAGATGTGCTGGCAACATTGAGTGAAAAGCACTTGTTAACCGCAACAAGGAAAAATAAAAGAACCTCAACAGATATAAAGCTGTTACAGTGGAACAAAGAACGTTTGTGGGGTTTCGGCCACATGATCGACAAAAAAAACCCAAAAAACGACGGACGGATGAAAAACCTAACTTTTATTTATATAGATAGATGGAAAATTGTGGATTTATATAACATATAGTATCGGGTGGTGGCTTAGTGGTTTGCATATAAAACATACAGTTTATATATTTTAATTATTTATTTTCATTCATTCATTCATTATCTCCCGCTTATCCTCTATTAGGGTCGCGGTGGGGTTCCCCATGCCCATCCAGGGGAGAACGTCTCGGCCGCTGAGCAGATAGTCCCAGGACAGGGCGCCAATCCATCGCTGGGCACTCACTCAAACAGACACACTCTAAATGGGGCAATTTTGAGAATTCGATTGACTTGATCCATGTTTTTGGACTGTGGGAGGAAACCGGAGAACCCGGAGGGAACCCACGCGGACACGGGGAGAACATGGAAACTCCACCCAGATGGGGATTCGAACCAGGAATCCCTAGTGCTGAGAGGAGAACATGCTAAACACTAAGCCACCGTGCCGCCCAGTTTATTTATATTTTATTTATATTTATTTCCAGGGTTTTTAAATGTCAGCATATGAGAGAGATATATTTTTGTCATTTTCTTCTTTAAATTTCATTCATTATCTCCCGCTTATCCTCTATTAGGGTTGCGGTGGGGTTCCCCATGCCCATCCAGGGGAGAACGTCTCGGGCGCTGGGCAGATAGACCCAGGACAGGGCGCCAATCCATCGCTGGGCACACACTCACTCACACACACATTTTGAGAATTCGATTGACTTGATCCATGTTTTTGGACTGTGAGAGGAAACCGGAGAACCCGGAGGAAACCCACGTGGACACGGGGAGAACATGGTAACTCCACCCAGATTGGAATTCCAACCTGGATCCCCATAGAGGAGAACATGCCAACCACTAAGCCACCACCCGATATATAAATCCACAATTTTCCATCCGTCTATATAAATAAAAGTTAGGTTTTTCATCCGTCTGTCGTTTTATACCCGGAGGAAACCCACGCGGTCACGGGGAGAACATGGAAACTCCACCCAGATGGGGATTCGAACCGGGAATCTCTAGCGCTGAGAGGAGAACATGCTAATTACTAAGCCACCGTGCCGCCTTCTTTAAATTTTAAATTTAAATTATAACTTTAAAATAACAGGGTAATCGGGGTCCGTGACCCATAAATTCGTTCTTATCTCATGTACCACATGTGATATCAATGATAATTAAATTCTCTTAAGGCGGCACGGTGGCTTAGTGGTTGGCATGTTCTCCTCTCAGCTCTAGGGAATCCCGGTTCGAATCCCAATCTGGGTGAAGTTTCCATGTTCTCCCCGTGACCGCGTGGGTTTCCTCCGGGTATAAAACGACGGATGGATGAAAAACCTAACTTTTATGTATATAGACGGATGGAAAATTGTGGATTTATATAACGTATAGTCTCGGGTGGTGGCTTAGTGGTTGGCATGTTCTCCTCTATGGGGATCCAGGTTGGAATCCCAATCTGGGTGGAGTTACCATGTTCTCCCCATGTCCACGTGGGTTTCCTCCGTGTTCTCCGGGTTCCTCCCACAGTCCTCCCAAGGTCAATAGAATTCTCCAAATTGCCCCATATAGAGTGTTTATGTGTGCGTGTGAGTGATAGATTGGCACCCTGTGCTGGGTGTATCTGCCCAGTGCCTCGCCCAAGTTCTCGCCGTCTGTGTGGGTTTCCTCCGGGTTCTCCGTTTCCCCCCACAGTCCAAAAACATGGATTTAAGGTCAACTGAATTCTCCAAATTGCCCCACATAGAGTGTGTTCGTGTGCATGATAGATTGGCGCCCTGTTCTGGGTGTATCTGCCCAATGCCGAAAACGTTCTTCTCGTGTTTGTGTAGGTTTACGCCAGGTTCTCTTAAAACCCAAAACATGGATTCAAGACAAATTAAATGCTCTAAATTGCCCCATATAGAGTGTGTTTATGTGTGAGTGTGTGTCTAGTGATAGAATGATGCTCTGTTCTAGGTGTATCTGCCCAGAGCCCAAAACGTTCTCCCCTGGATGGGCATGGGGAACCCCCCCGTGACCCTAGTAGAAAATAAAGTTGAAGATAATGGATGGATAAAGTGACAAAGTTAAGCACACGATAAAAAAGAAGGGGGCGCTGAAAACTATTAAAACAATGTGATTTCTAAGATGTTGTAACGCAAAAAATGAATATTCTCAAAACATAAATATAAAAGCAGCTGACTTCTTAACACCAGCCTTCCAAAGTTTTCCTCCCTTCTCTTTTTAATGGAGGCACTAAAGCTCACACCACATCAGCCTCCTATTACAGAGGTCTGATAGTGAGCCCTCTGTTGCCTTTAAATACCCCGCTCCTCAGGTGTAGCTCATCCAATCAGTCATCAAATTAAACCAGTGTTGGCTTCATGACCTGTGTGCTGATGCTGCCCTCTGTTGGCAGCTGATGGTCCAGTACAAACTCATATACAAGTTTTATCAGGAGGAAAGAATCATTCATCCAATTTCATTCAGCCATTATCTTCCGCTTTATCCTCTATTAGGGTCGCGCGCGGGGGGGGGGGGGTAATTCCCCATGCCCATCCAGGGGAGAACGTTTGGGCGCTGGGCAGATACACCCAGGTTAAAGTTATAATTTAAATTAAAAAAAATTTAAAGAAGAAAATGACAAAAATATATATCTCTCATATGCTGACATTTAGGGTGGCACGGTGGCTTAGTGGTTTAGCATGTTCGCCTCTCAGCGCTAGAGATTCCCGGTTCGAATCCCCATCTGGGTGGAGTTTCCATGTTCTCCCCGTGTCTGCGTAGGTTTCCTCCGGGTTCTCCGGTTTCCTCCCACAGTCCAAAAACATGGAACAAGTTAATTGAATTCTCAAAATTGCCCCATATAGAGTGTGTGTGTGTGAGTGAGTGTGTGTCCAGTGATGGATTGGCACCCTGTCCTGGGACTATCTGCCCAGCGCCCGAGACATTCTCCCCTGGATGGGCATGGGGAACCCCACCGCGACCCTAATAGAGGATAAAGCGGGAGATAATGAATGAATGAATGAATGAATGAATGAATGCTGACATTTAAATAAATAAATAAATAAATAAATAATAAATTCATTAATTAAATAAAAATAAAATATATATATAAACTGTATGTTTTTTATTGTCTTTTACAACATTTTAACTGCCTTTTATTAGGATTTAACCCTTTAACCTCCTAAACAATAGGCCAAACCCAGGACAAACCCAGATACACCCAGGACAGGACACCAATCTATCACTGAACACATTCTCGCTCACACAGACACACTCTATATGGGGCAATTCAGAGCATTCACTTTACCTTGCATCTAGGTTTTTACATTGTGGGAGGAAACCGGAGAAGCCCATGTCCATCATGGGGAGAACATTTTGGGCGCTGCGCAGATACACCCAGGACAGGGTGCCACTGTGCACACTCACTCACACAGACATACACACACACTCTATATGGGGCAATTTGAAGCATTCAGTTTACCTTGCATCTATGTTTTTACATTGTGGTAGGAAACCTGAGGAGCCAATGTCCATCCAGGGGAGAACGTTTCGGGCGCTAGGCAGATACACCCAGGACAGGACGCCAATCTATTACTGAACACACACTCACTCACACACACACACTCTATATGGGGCAATTTAGAGCATTTACTTTACCTTGAATCCATGTTTTTTGGACTGTGTGCTCACTCACACACACACTCACACACACACAAATACACTCTATATGGGGCAATTTGGAGAATTCAATTGACTTGATCCATATTTTTTAGACTGTGGGAGGAAACCGGAGAACCCGGAGTAAACCCACACTGACACAGGGAGAACATGGAAACTCCACCCAGATTGGGATTAGAACTGGGAATCTCCTGCACTGAGAGGAGAACATGCTAAACCACTAAGCCACCATGCTGCCCTTATAAGAACCATTAAAAGCCTAATCTTCAGCCATTTGGGGTTTGGCCATTTTTTTCCCACAGTTCCACAGTAACATATCATTTCCTTCGACCTCTTTTATGAAATGTATGGTAAAGACGCGCCATTAGACCTCATGGCGCTAAATATTAACCCTGAGTGGCAGGTCTTATTAATAACAATCCCGTTCAGGGACGTGACCCAAGCCACATCTCCAGAAAACGCTAACCAGCTGACCGGCGCTCGCTGGATCCCAGAATGCAAAGCGGTCTGAAGAAAAAGCAAAAAGATCCACAATGATGAACTGGCCTGTGCTCATACACACCACATGGTTCTGGGGGGTTGTCCCCATGCCCATTCAGGGGAGAATGTTTCAGGCACTGGGTACATACTCACTCACAAACACACTTTATATGGGGCAATTTGGAGAATTCAATTGACCTTGATCCATGTTTTTGGACTGTGGGAGGAAACCGGAGAACCCGGAGGAAACCCACGCGGACATGGGGAGAACATGGAAACTCCACCCAGGTTGGGATTTGAACCGGGAATCCCTAATGCTGAGAGGAGAACATGCTAAGCACTATTGTGCCACTTACAATCATAGTAAAATTAATTAATTCATAATCTTTTGCTTAATTCTCTACTTGGGTCGCGGGGTGCGGGGGGGTTCCCCATGCCCATCCAGGGGAGAACGTTTCGGGCGCTGGGCAGATACACCCAGGACAGGATGCCAATTCAACACTCTTGCTCACACACATATTATATGGGGCAATTTAGATCAACCAATTTAGCTTGAATCCATGTTTCTGGACTGTGGGAGGAAACCGGAGAACCTGGAGGAAACCCACGTGGACACGGGGAGAACATGGAAACTCCACCCAGATTGGGATTGGAACCGGGAATCCCTAGCTCTGAGAGGAGAACATGCTAACCACTACCCCAGTGTTCCACCCATCCATTCAGCCATTATCTTCTGCTTTATCCTTTACTAGGGTCGCGGGGCGGGGGGGTTCTCCATGCCCATCCAGGGGAGAACGTTTCAGGTGCTGGACAGATACACCCAGGACAGGACGCCAATCTATCACTGGACACACACTCACTCACACACACACACACACTCTATATGGGGCAATTCGGAGAACTCAATTGACCTTGATCCATGTTTTTAGACTGTGGGAGAAAACCGGAGAACATGGAAACTCCACCCAGATTGGGATGCAATCCTGGATCCCCAGCGCTGAGAGGAGAACATGCCACCCAGAAGTTAAATATTCAAATTGGTTTAAGTAAATTAAGCAGGGTTCTAAAATCGGTTCTAGACTGTGGTTCTAGGAAAGAACATGCTGCCTAACATGCAATTAAACCGTATCCTGTGGACCGTGTAGTAACAGTCTGAGGAAGGTCTTTTCACCCCACAGAACTGCTCTGCCTGTCATGTTGTTCTCAGTCTCTGGCTTCCCGCACGGAACGTCGTCCTCAACGGCACTGAGGACTCGGGAACCCTGCAACCCTGGACTCAGGCCAGGGGTTCTTGTTCAACATGGCTGCCTGGCCTCAGAAACGTCCCTTTAGATCAGCACAAGTTCTCCAGATCTCATAAACAACCTTGCCAGAGGAGTGGAGGCTGTCAGGACGTTCTGTCTGACCACACAGGAGAACTTCCACTTTGGAAGAACTTCGTACCTGGTGCACCAGAAGCAATGCTGAAATCAGCCAGCTGACCAAACACACCACCTGGTCGTTGTGGTCAGGGATGGGTCTGGGTGGAGTTTCCATGTTCTCCCCGTGTCCCCTTGGGTTTCCGCCGGGTTCTCCGGTTTCCTCCCACAGTCCAAAAACATGGCTCAAGGTCAATTGAATTCTCCAAATTGCCCCATATAGAGTGTGTGTGTGTGAGTGTGTCCAGTGATAGATTGGTGTCCTGTCCTGGGTGTATCTGCCAAGTGCCTGAGACATTCTCCTCTGGATGGGCATGGGGAACCCCCCACGGCCCCGATAGGGGATAAAGTGGATGATAATGGATGGATGGACTGTAGTTCTACAATTCCATTCTGTAGTCCATCTGTTTCTCCATATACTTTGCTAGTCAGCTTTGGTATGTTCTCCAATGATCAACACGCCATAGAGGAGGTATATGGGTGGTGGATAATTCTCAGTTCAATTCCCAGGTCCACTGACGTTACCAATGCCGGTCCTCCCTTGCCAATGTGGGTCCTCCCATGCATATCCAAGGGAGAAGGTTTTGGGCAGATACACCCAGGACAGGACGCCAATCTATCACTGGACACACACTCTATATGGGGAAATTTGGAGAATTCAATTGACCTTGATCCATGTTTTTGGACTGTGGGAGGAAACCGGAGAACGCGGAGGAAACCCATGTGGACACGGGGAGAACATGGAAACTCCACCCAGATTGGGATTGGAACCGGGAATCCTTAGAGATGAGAGGAGAACATGCCAACCACTAAGCCACCATGCCGCCCAGGTTCCTTGGACCTTGTCCTGATGAAATTTGCTCAAACTGGACCCTGCTGACGTCTTATTCAGTACTGCTGCTGTAGGGGCTTCGGTAAGCATCCACCAGACTCATAAAGGTGCAGCTGTCAGGTGTAGACGAACTGCAGGTGTGTACTGTGTGCTCTGAACATGTTTAATGGAATAAGATGAAGCATATTTCGTCCCCAGCGTCTCTTCAGAGCTGTGAGTTATCGCCTGGAAACACTCGACTCGACCGGAGGAAGAGTGCACCGAGGGGTCAGCATCCTCTTTCATAATCCTCCACTCATAATGCCCCCCCTGTGCCCCCCTGAGCCGTCCCGCATTAACCTCAGACGCTGCTCAGATACCTTCATCCAACCTGACAGAGTCCATAAAATGCGCAGGTGACTGCGATCAGTCACGACTGGTGGCTGCTGAGTCAGCGTCTGCGAGTCAGCAGATTCGGGCTCAGACGGACCCACCTGCACAGCTCGACATGTGCAGAGTGGGGTGGAGGGGTTAGGCCTGGGTCATGCTCGCTAAGAAGTGCTCGGAAAAGTCCTGTGAACCCAAACTTTCAGGGCGGAGCATTTATTCAGACAGATGGCCGGGGTTCTAAGTGTTACATCAGCGCCCTCTACTGGTCGCTTGCTGGTCTGGACATCAGCACCCCCTTTTGGCTCCTGGAATGATTTATTTGTCAATTGTGAAGATCTGGTTTGGTCATGTGACCAACCCTTACATGTTTAAAAGTCCTTCCTTTCCTGGGTTTAGTGCTATGGTTGTTTTCCCACCCGGTGTCTTCTGCATTAAAGACTATATTTGACCCACCTACAGTCCTTTTAAGCCGTCATACCACTGAATATTCTTATATCATTGTAAATCTACATTTTTAGTATTTAAATTAATACGTTATCTTTAAAAATGACATGCTTTATTGACTCTCTGGGTCAGAGATGAGATCTTGCCTCAAGTGGAGGAGTTGAAGTATCTCAGGGTCTTGTTCACGAGTGATGGTAAGATGGAACGGGAGATTAACAGGCGAATCGGTGTGGGGTCAGCAGTTATGCGAACCCTATACTGGTCTGTTGTGGAGAAAAAGGAGCTAAGCCAAGAGGCAAGGCTCTAGATTTGTTTATGGGGGATTATAGTAGTTGTGGCAACCATCATTTATGATGGTTTATATTAAATGTGGCATCAGTTGTTCGTGAGCAATTACAGTAGTTGTGGAAAGCATTGTGTATGAAAGATAATAGCAGTTGTGGAAACTGTTGTTAATGAGGGATTATAGAAGTTGAGGCAACTATTGTTTATAAAGGATTATGATAGTAGATGGATAATTTACGATGGTTTATTATAAATGTGGCAACTGTTGTTAATGAGGAATTCTAGTAGTTGTGCCAATTATTGTTAATGAGGGATTCTATTAGATGTGGCAACTGTTGTTAATGAGGGATAACAGTAGTTAAGGCAACTGTTGTTTATAAGTGTTTATAGTAGTTGTGGCAATTATTGTTAATGAGGGATTCTATTAGTTGTGGCAACTGTTGTTAATGAGGAATTCTAGTAGTTGTGGCAACTGTTGTTAATGAGGAATTCTAGTAGTTGTGGCAACTGTTGTTAATGAGGAATTCTAGTAGTTGTGGCAACTGTTGTTAATTAGGGATTCTATTAGTTGTGGCAATTGTTGTTAATAAGGGATTATAGCAGCTGTGGTAACTGCTGTTAATGACGGATTACACTAGAGGTGGCAACCGTTGTTATGAGAGATTATAATAGTTGTGGCAACAGTTGTTGAGTAATTATAATATTGTGGCAACCATTTTTTATGATGGATTCTTGTAGTTGTGGCAACCGATGTTCATGATACAGGAATCAAATAAAAGAAGAGGTAGCAAAGAGTAAAGACTAAACATAGTGTTTGTAATTTAATCAGTTGTTTGTTAGCAATTACAGTAGTTGTGGCAACCATTGTTTATGAAAGATAATAACAGTTGTGGAAACTGTTGTTAATGAGGGATTATAGCAGTTGTGGCAACTGTTGTAATGAGGGATTATACTATTTGTTGCAACCATTGTTTACAAGTGTCTATAGTAGCTGTGGCAATTATTGTTAATAAGGGATTATAATAGTTGTGGCAACCATTTTTTATGATGGATTCTTGTAGGTGTGGCAACTGATATTGATGATAGAGGAATCAATTTAAAGAAGAGGTAGCAGAAGTAAAGACTAAACATAGTGGTTGTAACTTAGTGGCGTGTTAGAGGAGAGGGGTCAGGGTTGGTTAGTAGTAGTTAGTTATTAGTTAGATAATAGAGCGGGGGTTGTGAACGGTACATACATGGCCTCCACTGGGTGAGTGCTTTATGTTATCCAGGGATCCACACTTTGCATGAATGTGAGCAAAGTCCAGCTTCTGGTTTAATATCGGAATCTAAAGAAATACAAAAGACATTAAACGGTGCTGACGACCCCCGGGCACATTAACCGCACGTTAACCGGATACGTTAACCGTATGTTAACTGGATACGTTAACCGCACATTAACTGCACGGAAACCGGATACGTTAACCGCACATTAACCAGATACGTTAACCAGATACGTTAACCACATGTGAACTGGATACGTTAACCGGACATTAACCGCACGTAAACCGGATACGTTAACCGGATACGTTAACCGCACGTTAACCGGATACGTTAACCGCACGTTAACCGGATACGTTAACCGCACTTTAACCGCACGTTAACCGCACGTTAAACGGATACGTTAACTGCACGTTAACCGGATATGGTAACCGCACGTTACCAAGATACGTAAACCACACATTAACCGCACGTTAACCAGATACGTTAACCACACGTTAACCGGATACATTAACCGCACGTTAACCGGATACATTAACCGCACGTTAACCGGATACGTTAACCGCATGTTAACCGGATACATTAACCGCCCGTTAACCGGATACGTTAACCGCATGTTAACTGGATACGTTAACTGCATGTTAACTGGATATGTTAACCGCATGTTAACCGGATACGTTGTGAAAGCGTTGTGTCCAAACGTTGGACTGGCGTGTCTCTGTGTGTTCACTATAGACGGTGATGATGACAGAGGAGGTGGAGGTTCGGACCGTTCGACATGATTATAAACTACAGAATCAAAGCATTCGAGCGGAGAGAACATGCCAAAGCTTTCCAGGTGAAGATGGATTCATCCATTCGGATGTTTAACGCTTTTTTAGAAACGCAGCGATGCATCACCACCACAAAGAGACTCGAGCAGCAAGGCCATCAGAACCCGAGCAAAACATCCATCCATCCATTATCTCCTGCTTTATCCTCTATAAGGGTCACGGTGGGGGGGGGGGTCCATCCAGGGAAGAACGTTTCGGGGGCTGGACAGATACACCCAGGACAGAACGCCAACCTATCACTGGATACACACTCACACACACACACTCGTTATGGGGCAATTTGGAGAATGCAATTGACTTGATCCATGTTTTTGGACTGTGGGA
Source organism: Corydoras maculifer (assembly GCA_019802435.1). Taxonomy (NCBI): domain Eukaryota; kingdom Metazoa; phylum Chordata; class Actinopteri; order Siluriformes; family Callichthyidae; genus Corydoras; species Corydoras maculifer. The sequence goes on along the minus strand of JAFMOD010000862.1, from coordinate 369,527 downwards.
GGAAACCGGAGAATCCGGAGGAAACCCACGTGGACACGGGGAGAACATGGAAACTCCACCCAGATTGGGAGTTGGACCGGGAATCCCTAGTGCTGAGAGGAGAACATGCTAACCACTAAGCCACCATGCCGCCTGACACACACACTATATAGGGGCAATTCAGAGCATCCATTTCACCTTGAATCCATGTTTTTCGGCACGGGGAGAACATGAGAACTTTTTTTGCGATTGCGATTCTCCTCTAAGCGCTGGGGATCCAGATTTGAATACCGATCTGGGTGGAGTTTCCATGTTCTCCCTGTGTCTGTGTGGGTTTCCTCCACGTCCAAAAACATGGATTCAAGGTGAAGTCGATGTTCTGAATTGCCCCTATATAGTGTTTGTGTCTGTCTGTGTGAGTGATAGATTGGCGCTCTGTCCTGGGTGTATCTGCCCAGCGCCCGAAATGTTCTCCCCTGGATGGGCATGGA
>JAFMOD010000862.1:333054-367766 GCA_019802435.1 Corydoras maculifer | reverse complement strand
GGGGGGGGGGGGGGGGGGGGGTTGCTCATGCCCATCCAGGGGAGAACGTCTCAGGTGCTGGACAGATACATCCAGGACAGGGCGCCAATCCATCGCTGGACACACACTCACACTCACACACACACACTCTATATGGGGCAATTTAAAGCATTCAATTGACTTGATCCATGTTTTTGGACTGTGGGAGGAAACCGGAGAACCCGGAGGAACCCCACACGGACACGGGAGAGAACATGAAAACTCCACCCAGATGGGGATTCGAACCAGGAATCCCTAGTGCTGAGAGGAGAACATGCCAACCACTAAGCCACCATGCCGCCCAACCACTTTAACCTAACCCTGTAATTCATTGCGGGGTGAATATGGTCTTTATCATGTGGAGTTTGCATGTTCTCCTGTGTCTGTGTGGATGACCTTCAGGAGAACGCTTCAAAAACAGCTTAAAAACATTTTACTGGTTTGGTTGGTGATGGTGCGGCATAGTGGAACCTTGGGAATCTCGATCTGGGTGGAGTGGGGGGGGGGGTTTCCCATGCCCACCCAGGGGAGAACATTTCGGGCGCTGGGCAGATACACCCAGGACAGAACACCAATCTATCACTGGACACACACTCACTCACACAGACACACACACTCTATATGGGGCAATTTGGAGAATTCAATTGACCTTGAGCCATAATTTGGACTGTGGGAGGAAACCGGAGAACATGGAGGAAACACGCGGACGCAGGAAGAACATGGAAACTCCACCCAGATTAGGGGTCCCAATAATAATAATAATTAATAATTATTAATTATTAATAATAATAATAATATTATTGGGTGGATTAGTGGGTGCATGTTCTCCTATCAGTTCTGGGAATTCAGGTTCTGGGTGGAGTTTCCATGTTCTCCCCGTGTCCGAGTGGGTTTCCTCTGGGTTCTCCGGTTTCCTCCCACAGTCCAAAAACATGGATCAAGGTCAATTGAATTCTCCAAATTGCCCCATATAGAGTGTGTCTGTGTGAGTGAGTGTCGTGTCCAGAAATAGAGTGGCGTCCTGTCCTGGGTGTATCTGCCCAGCGCCCGAGACGTTCTTCCCTTGATGGGCATGGGGAACCCCCCGCGCCCCTAATAGAGGATAAAGCGGAAGATAATGAATGGATGGAATTTAAATTCAGATTCAAATACCAATCTGGGTGAAGTTTCCATGTTCTCCTCATGGGTCCGCATGGGTTTCCTCTACGTCCACGTCTATGTGGCTTCGAGGTGAATTGGATGCTCTGAATTGCCCCTGGGCGGCACGGTGGCTTAGTGGTCAGCACGTTCGCCTCTCGGCGCTAGGGATTCCCGGTTCGAATCCCCATCTGGGTGGAGTTCTCCCCGTGTCTGCGTGGGTTTCCTCCGGGTTCTCCGGTTTCCTCCCACAGTCCAAAAACATGGATCAAGTTAATTGAATTCTCATAATTGCCCCATATAGAGTGTGTGTGTGTGAGTGAGTGTGTGCCCAGCGATGGATTGGCGCCCTGTCCTGGGTCTATCTGCCCAGCGCCCGAGCCGTTCTCCCCTGGATGGGCATGGGGAACCCCACCGACCCTAATAGAGGATAAGCGGGAGATAATAAATGAAAGAATGAATAAATTGCCCCTATATAGTGTGTGTGTGTGTGTGTGTGTGTGTGATAGACTGGCGTCCTGTCCTGGGTGTAGAATGAAGTAATAAAGTAATGAAGTAAGAGGGACTTACCTGCCCCCCTTTGGGCTGATACTTGATGTTTTCTATGGAGCCGACCTTGGACCTGATGTTCTTGAAGTCGGGCATGGGTTGGTTGATGACGCGCAGCTGCTTGGCCGCCGTGACGGGCGATTTGGGTGGCGTACGGATCAAGGCCACCTTCTTCTCCTGTGACAGCAGGCTGAGAGATTTGGGAGTCCCGGGGGTGCGTGGGGTGCCCGGGGTGCGGCAGGACGTGCTGGGAGGAGTGCCCGGAGTGATAGCAGTGGAGCCGGGTGTGCGAGGGGTGGAGGTGCCCGAGCGGGCGGAGCGGGATCGCACCGAATCGGTTCCTACGGGTGCGAGGAGGTAAAATGAAATGAAAATACACCGCAAACGCAAGAATCAAAAGGAAAAATAAGAAAAGCAGCCTCACCCGTCATACTGGCGGAGCGACCTGTCCGGTTCTCGGCCGTGACTTCGGTGCGGAAAGCTGCAGGACGTAAGAAGGAGGTGGAAAGATCGAAAGGTTGGGATGAAAACCTTCAGGGAACGTAATTTATCAGTGACTATTTTCACCCTTATTGCTTGATCTTGTACAAAATAGGTATTAAAGGTGTAAAATCAAAAATACTATAACCATCCATCCATTATCCTCCACTTTATTCTTTATTAGGGTCCCATCCAGGGGAGAACGTTTCGGGCGCTGGGCAGATACACCCAGGACAGGACACTAATCCATCACTGGACACACACTCTATATGGGGCAATTTGAAAAACTCAATTGACTTGATCCATGTTTTTGGACTGTGGGAGGAAACCGGAGAACCTGGCGGAAACCCATGCGGACACGGGGAGGACATGGAAACTCCACCCAGATTGGGATTTGAACCAGGAATCCCTCGCACTGAAAGGAGAACATGCTAAACCACTAAGCCACCGTGCCACCCTAAAATACTATTATTATTATATATATTACTGAGTGGCTTAGTGATTAGCATGTTCTCCTCTCAGCGTTGGGGATTCCCGTTCAAATCCCAATCTGGGTGGAGTTTCCATGTTCTCCCCGTGTCCGCATGGGTTTCCGCCGGGTTCTCCGGTCTCCTTCCACAGTCCAAAAACATGGATCAAGGTCAATTAAATTCTCCAAATTGCCCCATATAGAGTGTGTTTGTGTGAGTGTGAGTGTGTGGCCACTGATGCATTGTTGTCCTGTCCTGGGTGTATCTGCCCAGCGCCCAAAACCTTTTCCCCTGGATGGGCATGGGGCACCCCCGACCCCCCCCCCCCCGACCCTAATAGAGGATAAAGTGGAAGATAATGGATGGATATTATTATTATTATTATTATTATTACATATGGGTGGCATGGTGGCTTAGTGGTTGGCATGTTCTCCTCTCAGCACTAGGGATTCCCGGTTCCAATCACAATCTGGGTGGAGTTTTCATGTTCTCCCCGTGTCCGTGTGGATTTCCTCTGGGTTCTCCGGTTTCCTCCCACAGTCCAAAAACATGGATCAAGTCAATTGAGTTCTCCAAATTGCCCCATATAGAATGTGTTTGTGTCTGTGTGAGTGAGTGTGTGTCCAGTGAAAGATTGGCATCCTGTCCTGGGTGTATCTGCCCAGCGCCTGAAACATTCTGCCCTGGATGGGCATGAGGATTTGAAGGTTCTAGTGTTTTGGATTTGAAGGTTCTAGAGTTTGTTATTTGATTTACACTTCAGTTGCCTTCCACAGTCTAGACCCAACCGACTGGGTGTTTTATAAAAACTTGCTGTGCATGTGTGTTTGTATCTGTGTCTGCGCTGTGATTGGTCGGTTAACAACAGGAAGGGGATTTGGGTTGGTGGGTTCTACTCAACCCAGCAAGAACGTAATTAAGATAATTACTCCAGAAACACTGGTCCACCTGATGAGCTAACTACTGAGTAGTGATGGATGTGCTGCAGGTGGGTCTTACCGGTGGGTCTGCGTGGAGCTGTGGACCCCGAACTAGTGATGGAGGTGGAGCTTTCCTCGTGGTCAGTGGTGTAAGCACGCCGCGTCAGGATGGAAGCCGGACGAGGCAGAGATGATCTCTTCTCCGGGCTCCGGGACCCACCATCCTATACATAGCATCCAACATCAGGTTAATTCAGGTGGCAACTTCTCCTCCAACTAGACGGACTCAACCTAGAACCTTCACAGTAGCCCACTGACATGTTGCACCGCATAGTGCACCGCAAGTTCTGCCTTACCTGATCTATATGTCTGTTAAGTGAAGGACAATCTCCAGGATCTTTTGACAAAGGGCGGGGCTTATCAGCCTCCGGCTGTGAGATTGTTCTCGAGTCGGTGCTGGCAGGGTGGGGACGGAGTGGGAGAAGGGCGGAGACCCGCGTTTTACAGATGGGTATCTTTGTTAGTGATGTCGGGCTCGGGGTCTGAGATGAGATGAGATGGGATGCGATGGGATGTTGGAACATGCAAAATAAAGAGAACCAGGTCAAAACATGAATGGAACCGAAATACTAAAACCGAAACACATGACGTGAGGTCATTCTGAAGATGCTTTTATCCAAAGAGGGTTACAAGAAAACCAACTGGGTCCAAATGGGTGTGGTAGCTCAGTGGTTAGGATGTTGGGCTATGAATTTGAAGGTTGTGGGTTTAAATCCCAGGTCCATTGAAGTTACCAATGTGGGTCCTTGAGCAAGACCCTTAACCCTCATTGCTCCAGGAGTGCTGTGGCCGACCCTTTTTGGAAAAAAAGCGTCTGCTAAATGACCAAATGTGAATGGTTGGGCTCAGAACACAAGGTCAAAGATGAGACGGCATGGACCATGGAGCAACATTGGTCCCAAACCGTAATCACAGAGTCACCATTCCCTCCACAAATTGTGAATTTCCCCCAATTGTGGGACCAATAAAGGACTGGACTGGACTGGACTTGACTACCCTACCCTACCCTATATAATGATGACAATAAGTAAAAAAATTCTAGGTTCACTAATATATATCAGTGCCACCAGGCGCTTCATACCCTTCTCTGCTGGCCTAAACATCAGACTCACAGACTGATATTATTTATATTTTGTCCATGAATACTTAATTAGGCGGCACGGTGGCTTAGTGGTTAACACGTTCGCCTCTCAGCGCTAGGGATTCCCGGTTCGAATCCCCATCTGGGTGGAGTTTCCAAGTTCTCCCCGTGTCTGCGTGGGTTTCCTCCGGGTTCTCCGGTTTCCTCCCACAGTCCAAAAACATGGATCAAGTTAATTGAGTTCTCAAAATTGCCCTGTTTAGAGTGTGTCTGTGTGAGTGAGTGTGTGCCCAGCGATGGATTGGCGCCCTGTCCTGGGTCTATCTGCCCGGTGCCCGAGATGTTCTCCCCTGGATGGGCATGGGGAACCCCACCGCGACCCTAATAGAGGATAAGCGGAAGATAATAAATGAATAATGAATACTTAATTAATTCCAAAGAGGGTCACAAGAAAACCAACTGGATCCAAATGGGTGTGGTTGCTCAGTGGTTAGTGTGTTGGGCTATGAATCTGAAGGTTGTAAGTTCAAATCCCAGGTCCACTGAAGTTACCAATGTGGGTCCTTGAGCAAGACCTTTAACTCTCAATGCTTCAGTGATGCTGTAGTCAACCCTGGACTCACTTTGTAAGTGATTTTGAATAAAGCTGTCTGCTAAATGACCAAATGTGAATGGTTGGGCTCAGAACACAAGGTCAAACATGAGACAGCACCCATGGAGCAACACTGGTCTCAAACCGTAATCACTGATTCACCATTCCCTCCTCAAATTGTGAGTTTCCCCCAATTGTGGGACCTGACCTGACCTACCCTACCCTACCCTACTCAACCCAACCCAACCCAACCCAACCCAACCCAACCCAACCCAACACAACACAACCCAACACAAGATTACAATAACAAAAAGTTTTCCAGGTCCTCTAATATTTATCAGTGCCACCAGGCACTTCAAACCCTTTTCTGCCAATAAAGGACTACCCTACCCTACCCTACTCAACCTTACCCTACCCTACCCTACCCTACATTATACATTTATTCATTCATTCATTATCTCCCGCTTTTCCTCTATTAGGGTCGCGGTGGGGTTCCCCATGCCCATCCAGAGGAGAGCGTCTCGGGCGCTGGGCAGATAGACCCAGGACAGGGCGCCAATCCATCGCTGGGCACACACTCACTCACACAGACACACTCTATATGGGGCAATTTTGAGAATTCAATTAACTTGATCCATGTTTTTGGACTGTGGGAGGAAACCGGAGAACCCGAAGGAAACCCACGCAGACACGGGGAGAACATGGAAACTCCACCCAGATGGGGATTTGAACCGGGAATCCCTAGCGCTGAGAGGCGAACGTGCTAAGCACTAAGCCACCGTGCCGCCCACCCTACATTATGATGACAATAAATAAAACATTTCCAGGTTCACTACTACATACTGTATCATTGCCACCAGGCGCTCCAAACCCTTCTCTGCTGGCCTAAATATCAGACTCACAGACTGATATTATTTCTATTTTGTCCATGAATACTTAATAATTCATTTCAAATGGTCTGTCTGCTTCCTTTCGTAGTGTTTTCCCTGGTTACGCTGCTTCCAGGCGTATATTGTCTCATTAATAATGTATTAAAATTGGCATTTTTAGAGAGAAGCAGTATGTAAAGCCCGTTAAACTCAGAGGTGATGTGCACCAATGCGGAGTGGAGGGTCTTAAATGCCAGCCGCTGAGAGCAGAATAAATGTCATGGCTGTGATGCTAATAGAGTCGCAGCCAAATGGAAGAGCACAAAACGGTGAGTAAATGGAAAGCTCGAGGCGATAGTTAATTGAGTCGGAGTGTGAGTATGAATGCAAACAGGATGATGGCAGAGGTGAAATGGATCTGCGATGCTGAAAAGTTGAACTGCATACACAGAACGTGGGCCAAAGGTACTTAATAACCTTATATACAGGACACTGTATGACAGACTACACTGTAGGGTACAGGACCAATCAGAAATTAGGCCACGCCCCTTTCTTGCTCTATTCTCTGTTACTTATAGATACATTTAAATTTGGTTCGTTAGCAGACGCCTTTATCCAAAGCGACTTACAAGGTGAGCACAGGGTTCATCACAACATCTCTGGAGCAATGAGGGTTAAGGGTCTTGCTCAAGGACCCACATTGGTAACTTCAGTGGACCTGGGATTTGAACCCCCAACCTTCAGAGTGATAGTCCAACGCACTGACCACTGAGCTACCACGCATATAGATGACATTTGTAGTTTTACAATAACAGACTGTAGTATAGGGGTGAAGTGGACGTTCACCTCAGCGCTAGGGATCCAGGTTCGAATCCCGATCTTTATATTTTCCCCTGTCTGTGTGGGTTTTCTTTGGTTTCCTCCCCCATGTGCCCAATGATGGATTGGAACCTTGTCCTGGGTGTATCAGCCCAGCACCTAAAAACGATCTCTTGTATGGGCATGGGGAATAGTCTTTGTTGTTGTTAGTCCCCTGTTGGTTCTCTGGTCTCTATTGGTCAGGAGCATCAGAGGACCGGTATCATTTGGGTGGTGGATTGTTTATTGTCAGTTCTGCCGTGACATTGATGTGGTGGTGGTGGTGGTGGTGGGGGGGGGGGTTAGTGGAGTTTCATTTCTCCACCTCAGTGACACTGCTGGGATAGGAATAATGCCCCCACCCAATAACCCCTGCTCTGTGGTGCTACTATTGGGGTTCTGAGCATTAGAACAGAGTAAAGGGGACGTACACAGTATGTACTGTAGAACCCAAACAGATGGACTACAGTCTGGAATTGGAGAACTACAAAGTCCATCTGTACAGGACGTGGATCTGAGAACATGGACAATAAGTGGAGCAGAAAGGGGGCGTGGCCAAACTGTTGATTAGTACCATATATTTACAGCACCAGTCAAAAGTTTGTATACGCTACATCATCATTTCTCCACCTTAGTGACACTGCTGGGATAGGAATAATGCCCCCACCCAATAACCCCTGCTCTGTGGTGCTACTATTGGGGTTCTGAGCATTAGAACAGAGTAAAGGGGACGTACACAGTATGTACTGTAGAACCCAAACAGATGGACTACAGTCTGGAATTGGAGAACTACAAAGAACAGTGTAACTGAGAACATGGATGATATGTGGAGCAGAAGGGGGCGTGGTCAAATGTCCGACTGGTACTGCACATCAGACCTTTACATTTGCAGAAGACCTTCATCTTTTTGATTGAGATTAATTAAAGAAGGACACATACATACGGTTACTTACATACTTACAAGGATACTTACAGATGCTCTGTCTCTGGAGTGTCGGACCGAGCTGAAAGGCAGCCGCCCGTCTGCTGATACTGAAGACACAGAGAAAACACAGGCTTTAAATCGGGAAGTTTTGGGAAACAGGAGAGAGAGCGTCATGCTGCGAATACACATTTACAGTGGGTTGCAAAAGTATTCATACCCCTTGAACTTTTCCATATTTTGTCACATTACAACCACAAACATAAATATATTTCACTGGAATTTAATGTGAAAGACCAACACAAAGTGGTATACAATTGTGAAGTGGAATGAAAGTTATACATGAATCAACAATTTTTTTACAAATAAAAAACTGAAAAGTGCGATGTGCAAAATTATTCAGCCCNTGGTTGCACTCAGGGAAAAGGGGGCTGAATAATTTTGCACATCGCACTTTTCAGTTTTTTATTTGTAAAAAAATTGTTGATTCATGTATAACTTTCATTCCACTTCACAATTGTATACCACTTTGTGTTGGTCTTTCACATTAAATTCCAGTGAAATATATTTATGTTTGTGGTTGTAATGTGACAAAATATGGAAAAGTTCAAGGGGTATGAATACTTTTGCAACCCACTGTATCTTACATTCACTATTATGTCTTTAGTAAAAAGAAATATGTATAAGTGCTTAGACAGGGCGGCACGGTGACTTAGCGGTTGGCATGTTCTCCTCTCAGCGCTGGGGATTCCAGGTTTGAATCCCAGTCTGGGTTGAGTTTCCATGTTCTCCCCGTGTCCGTGTGGGTTTCCTCCGGGTTCTCCGGTTTCCTCCCACAGTCCAAAAACATCGCTCAAGGCCAATTGAATTCTCCAAATTGCCCCATATAGAGTGTGTGTGTGTGTGAGTGAGAGTGTGTCCTGTCCTGGGTGTATCTGCCCAGAACCCGAAAAGTTCTCTTTCGGTTGTGTTTGGCGGAAGAAGAAGATAATGGACATGCCGTCTAATAATAATAATTCATTCATTCATTATCTCCCGCTTATCCTCTACTAGGGTCGCGGTGGGGTTCCCCATGCCCATCCAGGGGAAAACGTCCCAGGCGCCGGGCAGACAGACCCAGGACAGGGCGCCAATCCATCGCTGGGCACACACTCACTCACACAGACACACTCTATATGGGGCAAATTTTGAGAATTCAATTAACTTGATCCATGTTTTTGGACTGTGAGAGGAAACCGGAGAACCCGGAGGAAACCCACGCAGACACAGGGAGAACATGAAAACTTCACCCAGATGGGGATTCGAACCGGGAATCCCTAGCGCTAAGAGGCGAACGTGCTAAACCACTAAGCCACCGTGTCAATAATAATAATAATAATAATAATAATAATAATAATTTATTCATTCATTATCTCCCGCTTTATCCTCTATTAGGGTCGCGGGGGGGTTCCCCATGCCCATCCAGGGGAGAACGTTTCGGGCGCTGGGCAGATACACCCAGGACAGTGTGCCAATCTACATTTACATTACGTACATTTAGTCATTTAGCAGACGCTTTTATCCAAAGCGACTTACAAATCAGAACACCACAAGTCAGAAGTTATGGAGAAAACCAACTATACTGTAGATTCATCAGACCTGATTGTTATTCGATGCTGCCCCCCCCCCCCTTTTTTCCTTCTCTACAACAGGTATTTGTTAAAGAGATGTGTCTTCAGTAGTTTCTTAAAACTGTTTAGTGATTCTGCCTTACGGACAGAGTTGGGAAGAACGTTCCACCATTTTGCAGTGGTAAACGCCACGGAGTGAGAATCAGCTCCCCGGTGAGGTGGAACCACCAGGAGGCGATCATCACTGGAGCGAAGTGAACGAGTCGGAGTGTATTTTGAAAAGATAGAGTGAAGGTAGGAGGGGAAAGATCCAGAGATGGTTCTGTAGATCAGAGTCAGTGACTTGTACTGAATGCAGCAGCGACAGGGAGCCAATGGAGGGAAATGATCTATCACTGGACACACACACACTCTATATGGGGCAATTTGGAGAACTTAATTGACTTGATCGATGTTTTTGGACTGTGGGAGGAAACCGGAGAACCCGGAGGAAACCCACGCGGACATGGGGAGAACATGGAAACTCCACCCAGATTGGAATTCGAACCTGGAATCCCCTAGTGCTGAGAGGCGAACGTGCTAACCACTAAGCCACCGTGCCGCCTAATAATGATAATAATAATAATATTATTATTATTATCAATCCATTATCTTCTGCTTCCCAGAAACGGGGAACCCCCTACGACCCTAGTACAGGATAAAGCGGAAGATAATGGATGAAACTTAGTCTGGTGGGTTGAATTTTCATCCTGGGGGTTGTTGAAGATGGGGTTTTTAAGTAATTGAGGTAACAAGGGAGTATAAGAGAGTTATTCATCAAGTTATGATCCAAAGTTGCGTGTTAAATGCAACACGATGGATAATAACGTGAGTAATAATAATGTATTATTATATTAATAATAGTAATGTGATTGGAGTCGAAGAGTAACCGTCGCTGCTTGTTCATAAAGTACTTTTATATAAAACGGTACAAAATTACATACCAAGGTTGTTATCCTGTAAATACTAATTAACTAAAATTGAGAAAGAAGACATATGAGGCTGGAGTCGGCTTGTTGCTCGCCCTTCTGTTCTGCTACATTAAGGAGCAGGTTGTTTCTTTTCTTCTTTCAGCATGTTGCATAGCAACCACCGGAGAACTAAAGGTAATGTTCTTGTAACCATCCTTTCCAGAAGCACAATTTCCCCCCCGTTTGCCCTTCTTACTTAAGCAGCCGCACGCATTCACCCAGAAATGATGCGCCACTCCATTGTTTCAACACAAATTACATTTACATTTAGTCGTTTAGCAGATGCTTTTATCCACATCGACTTACAAATGAGAACACCACGAGTCAACAATTAACGAGTAACCAGCTACACTGTGGAATTATCAAATCTGATCGTTATCCCATCCTGCACCCCCCCCTCCATTTTATTTTAATTAATTTCTTTATATCATGTGTTTGTGGTAGAGATATGTTTTCAGTGGTTTCTTAAAGATGTTAAGTGACTCAGCATTACGGACAGAGTTGGGTAGATGGTTCCACTATTGATCAGTGGAGAACCATACGGAGTGAGAATTAGCACCACGGTGAGGTGGAACCACCAGGAGAAATTCATCACTAGAACGTAGTTTGGAAATCTAGAGTGAAGGTAAGAGGGGACAGATCCAGAGATTGTCCTGTAGATCAGAGTCAGTGTCTTGTACTGAATGCAGCAGCTACAGGGAGCCAATGAAGAGAGAGAGGAGTCACATGACTTCTCTTGGGTGGTTGAACATAAGTCGGACTGCAGAGTTTTGAATCAGTTGTAGAGGACTGATTGTGCAGCTGGGAGACCAACAAGCAATGCATTACAGTAATCGAGACGGGATTGTTTGAGGGTTAAAGAGAAACCAGCTACACTGTAGTATAACTTAAACCTGATTATACAATCCCACCTTATATATATATATATATATATATATATATCAGGTTGGGAAGATGGTTCCACCATGGATCAGTGGAGAACCATATGGAGTGTGAATGAGCACCATGGTGAGGTGGAACCACCGGGAGACTTCATCACTAGAACGTAGTGAACGAGTCAGAGTGTGTTTTAAAAAATCTAGAGTGAAGGTAAGAGGGGACAGATTCAGAGATTGTCCTGTAGATCAGAGTCAGTGTCTTGTACTGAATGCAGCAGCTACAGGGAGCCAATGAGAGAGAGAGAGAGAGGAGTCACATGAGTTCTTTTGTGTGGTTGAACACGAGTCGGGCAGCTGGGAGACCAACAAGCAACACATTACAGTAATCGAGCCGGGATAGGACTAACAGTCGAGTAGCATGTTCGTAGAAAAAAAAAAAAAAGACAAAAAATAAATAAAATTTAAAAAAAAACAGCAAAATATAAAACACGAGCATGAAAATTAGAGATGGAAAAAAAAAAAACATTGGATCCTGAGAAACACAAATATAGTAAGCACACAATAAATCAAATAATAAATCAAATAAAATACATCTTGACGGCATGAGTATGAGTTCAAGAGTCATAAAAAATATAAATAAATGAGAAATCGCACGGCCGTTTCATTCCGACATGCCGGTGTGTGTTTGCCAGCCACCAATCGGGGCGAGCGCCGCCCCGTGACGGCGTGATCACCTGTGGGTTTCCGCTTAACGCAGGCATGATGTTGGGTCGCTCTAGGGTGCCTTACAGCAGCCTTTAAAACACTCTTGCGGGTCGGAGAGCGGCTTTGATTCTCGGCTATTTTTGTGACCTCGACCTTCTTAATCACAGCTGAATGAAGGAAAGACAAAAGGAGTTAGGAAAGAGACCCGAGGTGAGAGAACTTCGTGGAACAACCCAATGCATGGCAGAGTATGTATACAGTGTGTGTGTGTAGGTTTGTCCTTAACTTTTCATTCATTCATTCATTATCTTCCGCTTATCCTCTATTAGGGTCGCGGTGGGGTTCCCCATGCCCATCCAGGGGAGAACGTCTCGGGCGCTGGGCAGATAGACCCAGGACAGGACGCCAATCCATCGCTGGACACACACTCACTCACACACACACACTCTATATGGGGCAATTTTGAGAATTCAATTAACTTGATCCATGTTTTTGGAAACCGGAGAACCCGGAGGAAACCCACGCAGACAAGGGGAGAACATGGAAACTCCACCCAGATGGGGATTCGAACCGGGAATCCCTAGTGCTGAGAGGAGAACATGCTAACCACTAAGCCACCGTGCCGCCTGTCCTTAACTTATAGTTCATAATTATTCATTTATTCATTATTTTCCCATTGGAATAGGTGTTGCTCTGGTATATGGGGCAATTAGAAGTGTTTGGGGCGGCACGGTGGCTTAGTGGTTGGCATGTTCTCATCTCAGCACTAGGGATTCCCGCTTCGAATCCCAATCTGGGTGGAGTTCTCCCCGTGTCCGCGTCTTCGGTTTCCTCCCACAGTCCAAAAACATGGATCAAGGTCAATTGAATTCTCCAAATTGCCCCATATAGAGTGTGTTTGTGTGAGTGAGTGTGTTCCCAGCAATAGACTGGCGCTCTGTTCTGGTGTGTGTATCTGCCCAGCGCCCGAAATGTTCTCCCCTAAATGGGCATGAGGAACCCCCCATGAGCCCCCGCTCACAAAAAAAAGAGATTGGAAGAAAAAATTGGATTAAATATTGAAGGGCAACATGGTGACGTATTGTTTAGCATGTTCTCCTCTCAGCGCTGGGGATTCCCGGTACGAATCCTAATCTGGGTGGAATTTCCATGTTTTCCCCGTGTCTGCGTGGGTTTCCTCCGGGTTCTCCGGTTTCCTCCCACAGTCCAAAAACATGGATTGAGGTCAATTGAATTCTCCAAATTGCCCCATATAGAGTGTCTGTGTGATGGATTGGCACCTGTCCTGGCCAGCGCCCGAAACGTTCTCCCCTGTATGGACATGGAGAACCCTCCTACCATCCTAGTAGAGGATAAAGCGGAGGATAATGAATGGATTAATTATAAATCTAGATGGTACAATGGCTTCAAGTTAAATTGAAGGCTCTAAATTGCCCCTCTATAGTATGTGTTTGCCCATCGAAGGATTGGCACCCTGTCCTGGGTGTATCTGTCCAGCACCTGAAACGTTCTCCACTGGATGGGCATAGGGAACCCCCCCGCGACCCTAATAGAGAATAAAGCGGAAGATAATGGATGGATGGATAAATATATAAGTAAATATTGACTTATCAGGTGTCCATATACTTTCGGCCGTGCAGTGTTTGTGATCCGGGAGTTAAAACGTGTTTATACATTCGACAACTTAACTTATACATGATTCCACGCACACAAGTTCTGACTTATGAACATAAAGACATTTCCACAGCACGTCTAAAGCAATAAAACCCCGGGTGCCTGATTTCTTTCGTCTTATCTTGTGTTCTGTTGTGCTTTTGGAACAAACAGGAACGACCCGCTGTGAGAGATCTTAGAGAATTCTGAGCCTCTGGATATTTCGTTTCCGTTTGCATTTGCATCGCGAGCAGAAACACCGAAGCGTTGGTTGTTATAGATACTTCATGTAATAAGTTAAATTTATTTCAAGGATAGTGATTAGTACGTTCGCCTCTCAGCGCTAGGGATTCCCGGTTCCAATCCCCATCTGGGTGGAGTTTCCATGTTCTCCCCGTGTCCACATGGGTTTCCTCCGGGTTCTCCGTTTTCCTCCCACAGTCCAAAAACATGTATTAAGGTCAATTAAATTCTTTAAATTGCCCCATATAGTGTGTGTCTGTGTGTGTGTGTCCAGTGATAGATTGGTGTCCTGTCCTGGGTGTATCTGCCCAGCGCCCCCGAAACATTCTGCCCTGGATGTGGGAAAACCCCCCCCACACACACAAATAATAGAGGATAAAGTGGAAAATAATAGATGGATGGCACAGAGGTTTAGTTGTTAGCATGTTCTCCTCTCAGCTCTGGGGATTCTTGGTTCGAATCCCAATCTGGGTGGAATTGGAATCCCAATCTGGGTGGAGTTTCCATGTTCTTCCCGTGTCCATGTGGGTTTCCTCCGGGTTCTCCGGTTTCCTCCCACAGTCCAAAAACATGGATCAAGGTCAATTGAATTTTCCGAATTGCCCAATATAGAGTGTATGTGTGTGAGTGAGTGTGTGTCCAGCGATAGATTGGCGTCCTGTCCTGGGTGTATCTGCCCAGCGCCCGAAACGTTCTCCCCTGGATGGGCATGGTGAACACCCCTGGGACCCCAGTAGAGGGTGGAAGCACTAATAGTGCCACCCTGGTGCTCAGTGATGGGGATTGCATTTAATTTCTTTATTGTTGCGTTTTGGGAAATGTCTTTAAGCTCAAGGACGTTTGGACGTCATTTAACATAAAGCTAAAATAGTGCCGACAATCACAATATACATTTACCTTTCACATGACGGTTATACAGGCAGTTCCCAAGTTACGGTGCACCATACTTAGGCAATCCCATCTTACGTAGCTATTAATATCACAGCGGAATACTGTGCTCTTAATCATTAGAGTTAAATTAGTTACTTAGATTTGTTCAGTATGGGACGCGACATTTATTCGCCAAATACGGGACGATTCTGTGTTTTACGGGACGGGTAGCACCCATACAAATGTGATTTTGAGGTCTAAATTGACAACAGCGCCCCCTAAAATCAATGGAAATTTGTACCAAATTGCGTCCCGTATCAAAATACATTTATTTGCAAAATAGGGGACGATATCATGTTCTATGAGACGATTGGCACCCATACATAGTCGTAACTCTGGAACTGCCTGTATGTTCTTATACAACATGGCGTCATAAACCTTTTTTCTTTTTCATTTCCTCTTTCTGGATCAGTGTGGCGTCCTTCCTGGTGGGCTTTCGCTCCGGAGTGGAGACGCGACCTTTGGCTCGGCCGCCCTTGGTCTTCTGCTTTGCCAGCTTTTCCGAAGGTTTCTTGAGAGGGCTTTCCATTTTGGGAAGAGGTTCAATTCTCTCTGTAGCCAAGCTTTTATCATCATCTGCAGTGTATATACAACGTAAGGCTAATATAACGACGGAGTACTCATAAGGAAAGCAAAAAAACAAAAAAAAACAAAGCAGAGTTGCATGACAAACGTAAAAATTTCAGGACTTGTTAAAATTGCATATTTGTAGGAACCATATCTCGCAGTAGATTTATAGAACTATAAATAAAAGCTATATTTTTGGACATAACGTCTTCCGAATATGAAATGGTAGATAATAAACCATGAGGTCACCTTGAGTATCCACCCAGGAGCTGTCTAAGATAGAGTCGTCAATGGTGGTCTCATCCCTGTAGTCATCGTAGGTCTCAGTGGGGACCTTACTCTCTAAGGTTTCTTTGGCGAGGACGACCAGGGCCTCGGGTTCTACTATCTCCTGGACCTCCTCCAGACTCGCAGCCTCCATGTCGGCTTCCTGAGCCAGCTCTACTGAGTCTTCCTCCTCCTGAAGAAGTTCTGGAGTTTCTTCTTCTGGGGGCGTTGAGAATCGTACACTATGACCAGGTCCTTCTCGTTCATCAATCGTTTGGACCACCGTGATGAAGTCATCTTCTACAGTCACGACAGACTCGATGGCAGCTCGGGGCTCACAGGTTTCTTCTACTGTTGCTCCTGCCATCTGCTCAGGGTCTGCTCCAACACTTTCAGACTTGCCCTGTTCCAGAACAAGTTCAGGTGTTTCATTTCCGTCATCAGCCGCAGGTTCTAGAAATTTCACAGTAACTTCAGGTTCTTGTTTTTGCTCAGTAACATCAGGCTCTTTTATTTTTTCAGTAGCTGCAGGCTCTTGTTTTTTCACAGCAACTTCAGGTTCTTGGAAATTCTTAACAATCTCAGGCTCTTCAACTTTTTCAGTCATTTCAAAGGCTGGGACTTTCTCAGCGATCCCAAACTCTTGAACTTTCTCAGCAACCCCAGGCTCTTTTACTTCTTTAGCAACCCCAAGCTCTTGAACTTTCTCGGCAACCTCAAGCTCTTTAACTTCTTTAGCTACTTCAGTTTCTTTAAATTCTTTAGCAACCCCAGTCTCTTTAACTTTTTTAGAAACCCCAGTCTCTTTAACTTCTTTAGCTACCTCAGTCTCTTTAACTTCTTTAGCTACCTCAGTCTCTTTAACCTCTTTAGCTACCTCAGTCTCTTTAACTTCTTTAGCTACCTCAGTCTCTTTAACTTCTTTAGCTACCTCAGTCTCTTTAACTTCTTTAGCAACCCCAATCTCCTTACCTTCTTTAGCTACCTCAGTCTTTTTAACCTCTTTAGTTACCTCAGGCTCTTTAACCTCTTCAACAACCCTAAACTCTTGAACCTCTTTAGCAACTAAAAGCTCTTGAACGTTCTCGGCAGCTCCATGTTCTTGAACTACATCAGCAACATCTTTCTCAGTGGCTTTAGGCTCTTCTTTTTGCTTGGAAATCTCAAGTTCCTCAAGTTTCTCAAAAACTGTAGGCTCTTGCACTTCCTTTGCGCCCTTCAGCGCTTGATTTTCTATCGCAGGAACAGTCTCTTTGCCACTCTCTATAACTCCAGGTTTTTGAACCATTACATCATCTATAAAACTGCCTTTTCCCATAGCTAGCTCTAGCTGATCTGTATCTCTTTCTTTACTTTCAGCATCAACAGTTTCAAACTTATCTTGTAATTCAGGCACATTTGGTATCTCTAAAGGCTTGGGTTTGGGTTCTTCTTCTAAGCATTTCTCTGGTTCCTTTGCCATATCTAAATCATCCTCATGTTTTACCTCCAGGAGAACTACACCCTCCACTGCTTTTTCCACCTCCACTTTTTTCTCAACATTTGCATCCTTTTCCTTGGCAGGCATCTCTACAGGTAAATCATCTTTGGTGGATTTCTCAGGAGATTTAGATGAAAACTCTTTAACAGGCTCTTCATTTACATTCTCTTTAGCTTTTTCTTTGTCAGCAAGGACTTTATCCTCATCTGTCGCACTCTCCACGGATGATGTCGGGGATGGTTTGATAGGTCTAGCAATTCTATCCTTGGCAACTCCAGTTAGCTGGTACACATCTTCAGCATCTACCTCCTCATAGGCCTCCTGATGCACCAAATCTGGCTTATTCTTGACCTTTTCTCGAAGCTCCTGCAATTCTCGCTCCTCTTCTACACTTAATGGTCTGTCTTCCATTTCCAGCTTGCGGATTTGCCTTTCGTAATCAGCTATCTCTGCCTCCTCGGCTGCAAGCTTAGACTTCTCATCAAGATCACACTTTACATCTTCCAAAGTAACGGTAACTGTCGGAGTAACAAATGGCTCATCTGGTTTGCTTGGTTGCTCAACAGCACCGTAATCATGGTAAGACCTTTTGCTTTTGTCCTGGTCTTCATCTGCCATCGGAGCAAAACTTTCCATCAGGTTCCTTGATGGACCTTCTTGTCCACTTCCCAGTAGACTTGTATCTTTCTCTTCAGATACCATTCTATTGAAAATTTGGGTTGGTGGAGAATCTAATGGACTGTGTACATCAGCAGGAGATGGCATGGGACCTGAGTACTCGCTAAAAACACAGTATCCTTGCTCCTCCAATTGCCCCTCGCTCCTTGCAACTCGCTGACTTTTGTCACTATGTAGCAAATGGGCCAGTGTGTCACTCACAAGGGCAGGCATGTCAGCGGGGACCGACTTTCTTCTTAAAATCTCGGTATCAGCATTATCAGACAGCAGTCTTGTCCGAGTGCCTGCCAAGTCTAGCATTTCCGGCAGGTCTTGCGCCATCACGGTGCCGTTTTTGTAGTTGAATCTGCTGGGGAAAGGAGATTCCGGAGACTCAGGCTGTGGACTTAAAGGCTTGACATCACTTACTGTCTCATTCGGAGATGTCACTGATGGATCTGGGACCGAGGCTGATGTTTCCAGAATCAATGGTGGGAACGAGGGAAGTTTTTCTACCGTTGGCGTCGTCAAAGGAAGATAGTCGGCAGAATCATCAAGGCTTCCACTGGTATAAGACATAATGTCAGTTGCCAATGGAGAGAAGTTTTTTGGCCGACCGTGGCCGCCGGATTGATCCATGGCGCCAATGGTAATATTTAAGGAGTAGCTTCTTTGTTCCAAGGCAAGTTTTCCTGGAGAAAGCCGGCAGTCGTCCTTTTTTTCGTAGGCTTGAAGAATGGTCAGCTGCTCTGGGGCACTCTTTTCACTTTCTGTCTTTTCACTTACGGACTGAACCAGGCTACCGTAGCTGATATCTGGTACTGATGAAATGGCAGGGACAAATGCAGGCTCATCAGCCACAGCACTAAGTTCATAGTAACCTTCACCTTGGGCTCGGGTTCCATCTGGTTTCAGGGTTGTAGTTTCAAAGTAAGCAGACATTCCAGACTTGTCCATATTTCGCTCCGTCGTATCTAAACCAGCAAATGGTGTTTTTGAAGTTTCGGCACTTTCTGCCACCTTAACTTGCTCATCTCCCGCAGAACTGAATCCCACTTCCATTGGCGTATCTCCATGTGTTTGGAACTTTAGGGAATCCGAGGTAACTGAATCGGAAGAAGATTGTTTGTCGATAATTGCTTGGTCAGACTTCTCAGTGTTTCCGGGTTCGGTGCCATGAGTCTGTTGGTTTGAGGAGATAACAAATGCTTCTACATCACATGGCTCGGGTACCGATGTATCAGAAACAACACTATGGCAAGAGGGGAGATCATCAGGGTGCACCTCTGCGAGAGCGAAGTCCATGCCGATGGGTGCCGTCCTCTCCCCACATGGCTTTTCCGCCTCCATCTTCAAAGCTGAAAGCAAATCTTAAATGATCTGGTTGTGCTTTAGGACCTATTGATGTGTGCCAATGATTTTTGCCAGGCCAACCGACACAAAGACAGGCAAAGCCCAGCAAACGGCACAGCATACAGAGTCACGAATGGAAAAAACAAAGCACATACCAATTCATTGGTGAACAGAGGGATGATATGGATGGAACCAGACCGAAATGCGAAATGCCGGAATGATGATTTCCACAAGATGAGGATGGATATCCGAGGAACATCCGGTCTGATATGGCAGTGCTGGCAGTGCATCACAGATATCACAATACGTTATAGACACATCGTTTAGAACTGTCCAATAATGGCAATGGTGATTTATGCAGTTTTCCAGGAGCACGGTGATGTTCAAAATCCCACTCTGGCAATCTGGATCTTTGGGAGACCTCACAGTAAACCAAAACTCATTTTTTATTTATGGTTGTCAATTGTTTTGCAGACATAAGCACCTGGTTTGCAATAAAAATCACCTACAGCATAACAGCATATCAGTAATGAATGTTAAAAGCAACACTGCTTTGCATGAATATATACAGTAGCAGGCAAACGTTTGGCCACGCCTCCACCATGCTCCATTTCCTCCATCTGCCATATAGACCATATAGATGGACTTTGTAGTTTTACGATTCCAGACTGTAGTCCATCTGTGTTCTTTGTTGTTGTTAGTCCTCTACTGGTTCCCTGGTCTCTATTGGTCAGGAGCATTACAGAACAGGTATCATTTGGGTGGTGGATTGTTTATTGTCAGTTCTAAAGTGACACTGACGTGGTTGGGGGGGGGGGGGGGTTATTCCATCCATCCATTATCTTCCGCTTGTCTGGGGTTCGGGTCACAGGGGCAGCAACCGAAGTAGGAAGACCCAGACCTCCCTTGCTCCAGCCACCTCCACCAGCTCAACTTGGGGGAACTCCGAGACGTTCCTATAGAAGCTGAGAGATATAATCCCTCCAGCATGTCCTGGGTCTTCCCCGGGGTCTCCTCCCAGCTGGACTTGCCTAGGAAGGCACCCAGGACCGAACCACCTCAATTGGCTCCTTTCTCGAAGTTTCATTTCTCCACCTCAGTGACACTGCTGGGATAGGAATAATGCCCCCACCCAATAACCCCTGTTCTGTGATGCTACTATTGGGGTTCTGAGCATTAGAACAGAGTAAAGGGGACGTACACAGTATGTACTGTAGAACCCAAACAGATGGACTACAGTCTGCAATTGGAGAACTACAAAGAACATCTTTACAGAACTGAGAACATGGAGAACAAGTGGAGTGTTCAAATGTTTGGCTGGTACCAAAATAATAAATCAAACGGAATCACATAAATATCATGATGACACGTGCAGTTACAGCAAAATCAAATCAAATCACAGCAGAGCAATAAATGCTTGTTTCAAAAACAAAATGCAAACATTTTGAACAAAATCTCAAACGAAATGGATAATCGACTTCGGCATGCAAAAGGCAAATGATCATACAGCAGCGATGCAGCTGGCAAATAGACACGATGCGATGGAGGTACAGTCGGTGAACCGATGGAAACGGGTTGACCTGGCAGCAGTAGCACCAACAGCGAGAAAGCAGTGTGTTTCCAAAACAAATAAGCAAAATATAAAAAAATATATATATATTTTTTAAAAACCACCCCTATATCATGTAAGATTACTTTATCCTAAATTAATTCTGCTTGTGAAGTATAAACTCCATAGAAAACCAAATTAATAAATTACCACTAATTAGTTAATTAATTTGTCATTTTTTAAACTGATTCATGTGTTGTCATCGACGAGAAGCAATTGTGCACAGACAAATATCCATCCATCATCTTCTACTTTATCCTATATTAGGGTCGCGGGGGGGGGGGGTCTCCATGCCCATTCAGGGAGGACGTTTCGGGCGCTGGGCAGATACTCCCAGGACAGGACACCAATTTATAGCTGGGCACACACACACTCACTTACACACACAGACACACTACATATGGGGCAATTTAGAGCATCCAATTGACCTTGATCCATATTTTTGGACTGTGGGAGGAAACCGGAGAAGCCGGAGGAAACCCATGTGGACACGGGGAGAACATGGAAACTCCACCCAGATTGGGATTCGAACTGGGAATCCCTAGTGCTGAGAGGAGAACATGCTTACTACTACCTCATAGTAACATCCATCCATTATCTTCTGCTTTATCCTCTACTAGTGTTGCGGGGGGGATTCCCCATGCCCATCCAGGGGAGAGCGTTTGGCACTGGGCAGAAACACCCAGGACAGGGCGCCTATCGCTGGGCACACACTCACTCACACAGACACACTCTATATGGGGGCAATAACTCTATTATAAACTCTATTTGGAGCATTCAATTGACCTTGATCCATGTTTTTAGACTGTGGGAGGAAACCGGAGAACCCGGAGGAAACCCACGTGGACAACATGGAAACTCCACCCAGATTGGGATTGGAACCTAGAATCCCTAGTGCTGAAAGGAGAACGTGTTAACCACTAAGGCACCATGCCGCCCCACAGACAAACAGATGAAGCTAATATAGGGGTGGTGATTATTATAATAATAATAAATAAACAATAATAATTAAAAAAAGCTTCACTAGAAGCACCTGTATTGACGATGAGGGTAAAATAAAGGGAAGAACGTAGAAATATGACAAACAAATGTAGCTTTAGCCTAAAAAAAGCAAGTCACCAACGAGCCTGTGTTGCCTTGCAGCATCAGCAAAGAGGGCAATTTCAGAGCCATTCGTTGACATTGCCTTCGCTCAGAGCTGCGAGAGTGCTTCCGATTTTCCTTTCTCATTCTCCATTATGCAAAATAAAGACAAGCATGCAGGCCACGGAGAAGGGAGGACACACCTTTCTCAGGACTCTCGTCCCTCCCTGCCTCCTCGGCGCTCCCGTTGGGAGCTCCAGGGCCTGCAGTAAATGCTTGGACCTCGGCCTGCAGACGGGACAATCCCTGGGCCTCGCCTATCACCTCGGTCTGCTCTAAGAGCTCCGATATGGGATCAGGCTCAGGCTCCTCTCCACTCCACTGTTCCTCCTCCTCCTCCTCCTCTTCCTCCTCCTCCTCCTCCTCCTCTAAAGCTGCTGCTGCTGCAGTGTTTTCATCTTCCTCCGCTGCTGAGAGAGCCTCTATGGTCTCTTCTTCTTAATAAAAAGGGGGGACAAGTGGAAACATCAAGACTATAGACAACACAGACTTGGGTTACGGGGACTGGAGGACGTGGGACACTTTCAGCTCTGGAGTGGCAATAAAAGACTGCTTATAATGTGGGGCTCTTTCAGTAGGAGGTGTTATTTTGCCCTTGAGGCTTACTTTGGAATAAGTAACCCTTCATGGAAATGGGAAATCCAAGCTCCTGGAGGTAAACCACACTGACACGAGGAGAACATGCAAACGTCACACAATAAGGCCTCTTAGAGGGAAACTAAACTGCCATTTCTTGCCATGAGCAGCCATCACAATTCCCTAATATTATACAGTACTGTGTAAATTGGACATCTGAAAAAGTGTCAGTGTGTCTTCACTGTCAGAACGACTAGAAATGAACACAAAATGCACACAAAAGTATGTACTAATGCTCTTATGGTGATAGTGACCTATTTGGCGTTCTGTACTTACACACCGAGAAATATGTCCTCTATATTTAGCCCAACGATGCAGTGAAACAGTAAGAACATGGGCGCAAAGCTGTGGGCAGCCTCGTATACAGGCATCCAGGGAGCAAATGGGGTTGGGTTTCATGCCAAAGGGCACTTCAGCCATAGTACTTAGTGACACCGGGAAGCCTACGACTTCCCCTAATTAATCATGCATGTGTTTTGGGAGTAAGGTGTCTTTGAGCACACCAATAAACCCCAATTGCTCTCCATCGTCGCATACAATGCTCGCATACGGGTACTAGGACAGCAAATGGAATTGGGTGCCTTGCCCAAGGACACTTTAGCCATAGTACTTAGTAAGACCGGGACGCCTACGACTTCCCCTAAGTAGTCATGGTTGTGTTTTTGGTGTAACATACTCTTGGGGACACCAATCAACCACAATTGCTCCCCGAGCGCCGTATACAAGGCTGCCCACCACTCTGGGCAGCCTTGTATACGGGTACCTGGACATCAAATGAGGTTGAGTGCCTTGCCCAAGGGTACTTCAGCCATATTACTTAGTGAGTCCGGGAAGCCTACGACTTCTCCTAATTAATCAAGGTTGTGTTTTTGGCGTAACGTACCCTTGAGCATGACAATCAACCCCAATTGCAGGTACCCGGACAGATAATGGAGTTGGGTGCTGCCAAAGGGCACTTCAGCCATAGTACCTAGTAAGACCAGGAAAGTCTACGACTTCCCCTAATTAATCATCGGTGTGTTTTGGACATAAGGTGTCCTTGGGCACGGCAATCAACCCCGATTGCAAGTACCCGGACAAAAAATGGAGTTGGGTGTCTAGCCCAAGGACACTTCAGCCATAGCACCTATTAAGACCAGGAAAGCCTATGACTTCCCTTAATTAATCATTGGTGTGTTTTGGACATAAGGTGTCCTTGGGCACGCCAATCAACCCCCAATTGCTCCCCACCCATCTGGGGAGCCTGGTATACGGGTACCTGGACAGAAAATGGGGTTTGGTGTGTTAAAACAAGCGCTTGTATTGACAATTCACTGCCAAGATAGCAATTTCTCTGTATGTAAGTGCAGTAGGCAGAACAGATCACTTTATCCTGCTACACAAAGCCAGTCCCATTGAGGCAGAATTGGTTTTACGAACTTGCGTCTTGACTTCAACCCCACTCAGCACATTTGGGATGAGTAGGGTCGACCAAATTCTAATGTGAGGTCATAATAAAACCTTGTATTTGCACAGTACTGCATAACATCATCGACACTCTGGAGATACGCCAATCGATCAGTTCTATACTAAACAATATTAAATAAAATGTGATCCAGACCGGGGGCTGTGGACCCTGACTATACTAAATATCTTCCGAGTTTTAACTAGTTTAAACTTCCGAAGGCACAAAACAGTTTGAGATGTGAAACGAGCTAACCACCGTGTCATCATGTGCCCTTTCTCATACATTGGTCCTCATTCCCTCTGTCTTCCAACCATGCAGGTTCACCACAGCTGTACAGAGCGGGTTCTTCAGTTCCTGTAAACTTTCGCACAGCGGAATCCTGTCAGGCTGTTCTACAGAGAGTCACTTCAATTCCATTGCTACAGTACATGATCTCATACTGTTATAGATCTCATTATTGTTATAGGCGAAAGAATAGAGTTAAATTAAATGTGCAGCTACATAACAGGACAAATCAATAATGCAATTATTTAATGCACTGTAGATCTTTTTGGAATTAACAATGTGGAGGAATTCAATAGCCCGTTAGCATTTCTTAATGATCTTTGAATTTTGCTGCGCCTGTTACTATAACTATTACAACAACTACTACTAAAACTACTACTGCTAAAGCTACTGCTGATCCTTCAACTACTACTGCTACTAAAACTACTACAACTACTACTACTGCTGCTGGTAATGCTACTATAACTAATACTGCTGCAAATAAAACTGCTACCATAATTACTACTGCTGCTACTACAATTACTAGAACAACAACAACTACTACTACTAAAACTACTACAACTACTAGTACTACTACAAAAACTACTACTGCCGCTACTAAAACTGTTACTGCTGATCATTCAACTACTATGGTTACTACTAAAACTACTGCTACAATTACTACTACTACTGCTACCAAAACTGCTACAACTAATACTGCTGCTAATGCTACTACAACTAATACTGCTGCAACCGATACTACTACTACAATTACTCCTGCTGCTACTGCAACTTCTACAATACTACTACTACTACTAGAACTACTACTAAAACTGCTACAACTACTTCTATTGGTGCTAATACTGCTGCAACTAATACTGTTACCATAATTACTAGTGCTGCTACTATAACTTCTACAACAACAACTAATACTACTACTAGAACTACAACTACTACTGCTACTACTAAAACTGCTACAACTATTTCTATTGGTGCTAATGCTACTACAACTAATACTGCTGCAACTAAACTGCTACCATAATTACTACTGCTGCTACTTTAACTTCTACAACCAATACTACTACTACTAGAACTACTACTACTGCTACTACTAAAACTGCTACAACTTATACTGCTGCTAATGCTACTACAACTAATACTGCTGCAACCAATACTACTACTGTAATTACTCCTGCTGCTACTATTACTTCTACAACAATACTACTACTACTACTACGACTACTACTACTACTACTACTAAAACTGCTACAACTATCTCTATTGGTGCTGATGCTACTACAACTAATACTGCTGCAACTAAACTGCTACCATAATTACTACTGCTGCTACTATAATTTCTGCAACAAATACTACTACTACTAGAACTACTACTAAAACTGCTACAACTAATTCTATTGGTGCTGATGCTACTACAACTAATACTGCTGCAACTAAACTGCTACCATAATTACTACTGCTGCTACTATAACTTCTACAACAACTACTAGAACTACTACTACTAAAACTGCTACAACTACTACTACTTTAGCTCGTACAACTAATACCGACACAACGAAAACTACTACTACAATTACTACTGCTGCTACTATAACTTCTTCAACTACTACTACTACTACTTACACTTGCTATAACTACTACTATTGGTGCTAATACTACTACAACTAATACAGCCACAACTAAAACTACTACTACAAATAATACTGCTGCTACTATAACTTCTACAACAACAACTACTATGACTACAACAACTACTGCTGCTACTAAAACTACTACAACTAATACTGCTGCTAATGCTACCACAACTAATACTCTTACTAAAATTACTACTGCTGCTACTAAAACTTCTACAACAGCAACTACTACTAGAACTATTACTACAACTAATACTGCTACCATAATTACTACTGCTGCTACTATAAATTCTTCAACAACAACTTATACTACTACTAGAATTACTACTGCTGCTACTAAAACTGCTACAACTAATACTGCTGCTAATGCTACTACAATTAATTATACTATTGCTTCTAAACTACTAATGGTGCCACTTTCACGGCTAATACTTACACTACAACTTTTAGTTTTACTACTAAAACTACTGATTCTACTACTTATACTGCAAATGCTTCGACAATTACTACAGCTACTATTACGCCTGCAACTATTGCTGCTACTATTAATACTGCTGTAGCTACTGCTGCTACCGAAAACCTATAGTCCTTATGCAGCCCATTCAGAGGGTAAACCTTTTGCCTTAATACATTTGCCGGGATTATTTATTTAATTATTTACTGATAAACCTGGCCCTTCTACAAACAGCTTTAGTTACCTTTATTGAACTTCAGCAACTTCACTTATTAAAGGAGATGTATTGCATCTTTGCTCAGTCTTATTCTCTCATTCTGTGTAAACAGGACAAAAATAAACAGGGTCTTTGTTGTTTTGCCGTAAAGCCGGCTTCAGAGACAGTGACACAGCCAGATCAACTTCTCCTCCACAGTATGTCAGTACTGTTCGCATGGACACGACTCTATTCCACCTGTGATGTATTAATGAAACGTCAACGTTATGCTGATTCTGCGATCTCGGAGTAAAAAAGGCGTAACGTTGTACCTATCTGAGTAAATAAACCGAGAAGTTCCAGAATCCATCCCAGCACGACATACTTTACATCATCAGCGCTCAACCAGAAGGATGGCCACAGTGATGTCTGAGCCGTCAGACTAAATTAAAGAGTATGGATGTAAATCGCTATTAGAAAAAAGAAAGTCTGTTGCCTGGACTGTGTTTACGAGGGCTGTTTGGAGACAGTGCGATTCGGGGAGGACAAGACATGCTAGGTCATCTCTCAGCAGGGTGCCACAGTGAGGAAAACCAGATATAGAGGAAGACAAGAGCAATGGAATACAATGGTTCCTCATGCCCACCAGACGAGAATGTTCTGGGCACTGGGTGGATCGCTGGGCACACACTTACTCACAAACACACTCTATATAGGGCAATTTGGAGGATTCAACTGACCTTGATCCATGTTTTTGGACTGTGAGAGGAAACTGGAGAACCTGGAGGAAACTCACGCGGACAGGGGGAGAACATGGAAACTCCATCCAGATTGGGATTCAAAGTGCTGAGAGGAGAACATGCTAACCACTAAGCCACCGTGCCACCCCAGTGGAATACATCCATCCTTCTATTATGTTCCACTTTATCCTCTATTAGGGTCGAGGGGGGGGGGGGACTTTTCGGGTGCTGGGCAGATACACCAATCCATCACTGGGCACCCTCTCACTCACACAAACACACACAAACACACTCTATATGGGGCAATTTGGGGAATTCAATTGACCTTGATTCATGCTTTTGGACTGTGGGAGGAAACCCATGTGGACTCGGGGAGAACATGGAGGCTCCACCCAGATTGGGATTCGAACTGGGAATCTTTAGCGCTGAGAGGAGAACATGCCAACCACTAAGCCACCGTGTCGCCCAAACAATGGAAAACATTCATTCATTCATTATCTTCCGCTTATCCTCTATTAGGGTCGCGGTGGGGTTCCCCATGCCCATCCAGGGGAGAACATCTCGGGCGCTGGGCAGATACACCCAGGACAGGGCGCCAATCCATCGCTGGGCACACACTCACTCACACAGACACACTCTAAACGGGGCAATTTTGAGAATTCAATTAACTTGTTCCATGTTTTTGGACTGTGGGAGGAAACCGGAGAACCCAGAGGAAACCCACGCAGACACGGGGAGAACATGGAAATTTCACCCAGATGGGGATTCGAACCGGGAATCCCTAGCGCTGAGAGGCGAACGTGCTAACCACTAAGCCACCGTGCCGCCCCTCAATGGAAAACAGTCTTCTGTATTTGAACGACAATTACCCGGCTACATGGACAAAGACCAACTGACTGACTGATTGACCGATGACTGATTACAAGGTGTTGGTGTCAATATGGTAAAAGAAGGAGAGCTGAAAGTCTTCCTGTGATCTACATCATCAGAGGAAAGGGGGAGGGACTTGGTGATGGGGCGATGATGATGGACAGGGGAGAATGTAGTTTGTTTATATCGAATGGAGGGATGGACAATGGGACAGACAGCAAGACAAAGCCAAAGAGGCAGAAGACGGACGGCATGCTCGACAGACCTGCTGATGGAGCGAGTCGTTTGGCTCACATGCACAGTAATTTTAAATTGGGTACGTGAGGAACCCTTGAGGAACCCTTGAGGAACACCTTTTCTGGCGGCGGATGAATACATAGAACAGCTTCAAACCATTAAAAGAGTAGCTGAGCTGAGAGCCAAATGACTGAATGAGCGACCAAACGAAGGGTCTACAATGGCATGAGGAACGCTCCAAGAGGAGGGTCCACAACACAACAGAGACAAAGGACAGTGGGTTGGGGGGGTGGTAGACCAGAAAAAGAGAAAGAGAAAGTAAAGGCCAAGATTGGTATAAAAGGGAAACAGAAAACTGGAGATCGAAAGAAGAGGTAGAGAAGGACAGGAAGAGAAGGGAAGGATGGCGGAGAGGAACCATGCGTGGTTCACCTTCGATCTGGCTAAAGGCAGCGGCCTGCCGTGAAGGGCGCGAGCCCGAGAGTGTCCACTCAGGGCTGAATAAGGGGTGGTCATAGTACTCCTCGTCAGAGTAGTAGGGTTCATCCTCAGGCACTGAAACTGAGATGGAGGGGGCGAGGAACTTGCACCTCTCCCGAGAATTTTGGAAGCGGCAGAGAGGCCCAGCCTCCTCCTCATCCCCTACATCTACAAACAGACACAAGGAGAAGGAAATGCAGGGAAATCTGGACAGAGAGAAAGAGTTGGGGAGCAGGGGAAGGGGGTTCAGGATGGGGATGGATTCGGCAAGAACACAAGGAGGAGAACTGGTAAAGGTGGAACCAGACAGAGGGGTGAGGTGTGAGAGGAAAGAGCTAGAGATCATAATGGAGGATGGAGATGGTGGACGGAAACCAGGTATGAAAAGGGAGAAGATTCAAGGTGAAGGGAGAAGAGTGAGGTGAGGATGAAAATATAATAAAATATCAACTGAGGCGAATAGAGATGAGCATTTTGAGAGAGAAGGAGGTATGAGGACCAAGAAGGGGCAGCGGGAGGTAATTTCGGAAAGGAAATTAGGTGCACAGATGAAGAGGACAACTCGATTATGAGGATGTGAAAAAGAACACACGACACCAAACCACACAAGACACAGTAACCACAAACAGAGCTGTGGTGGCACCAGGTCAGTATCTACAGCCGGACCCTCGATACAAATGGAGAGATTGTTATATCATAACCTTACGCCTTGGAATAATAAGAAATGGTTTGTCTTTGGCTTATTTTCAGAAATGGGGCAATTAGTTTCATCAATGTACCCATCAGCACGTCCTTGGAATGTCGTATCCAATGCTGCCCACCAGTTTACTCAGTGTGTATGTGTACGGATGGGTTAAATATTGAGGATAGGCACCCTTGATTTAAGGGTGACAAAAGTTTCTTACAAGATTATATAGAAGCAGTAAGCTCACCAGACACCAAGGTCAATCATCCATCCAACCATTATCCTCTACTAGGGTCATGGGGGGGAGTTCCCCATGCCCATCCAGGGGAGAACGTTTTAGGCAATGGGAAGATACGAAAAGTTCTCCCCTGGATGGCCATGATGAACCCTAACTTAAGACCCTAGAAGAGATGAGTATTAAGAAACTGTTGTGGTTAGAATGTTCTCCTCTTAGCACTTGGGAATTCCGGTTCGAATCCCAATCTGGGTGGAGTTTCCATGTTCTCCCCGTGTCCGCGTGGGCTTCCTCACGGTTCTCCGGTTTCCTCCCACAGTCCAAAAACATGGATCAAGGTCAATTGAATTCTCCAAATTGCTCCATGTAGAGAGTGTGTGTCTGTGTGAGTAAGTGAGTATGTGCAGCGGTAGATTGCCCCACTGTCCTGGATTTATCTGCCCAGCGCCCGAAACGTTCTCCCCTGGATGGTTATGGGGAACCCCCCGCGACCCTAGTAGAGGATAAAGCGGATGGCTGGAAGGATATTATGCAAGGTCCATCAAGGCAGCATAAAGCTGCCAGCAACCCTCATCTCCCTCGCTTCACCTCAAATGCCTTCACTGGCGTCTTTGCCCCTGCCCCAGCCTCTGCATCTGTCCCTGAATTTGGCTGAGTCCCAGCCTCTGACTCGATGCCCCATGCGGTGTCAGTCTGTGTACATATCGTAGATCCTGTGGGACGAACATTCTGTCCAGTTTTATTCTAAACCCGTGAGCCGTAAAACCCTGAAATCCAGCATCAAAGCAAACTGCCGAACAGAAGATCCTAAGAATAAAAATTGGTTTGATTCTTGCTGAATTAACGGAACGTCACAGCCGCTATTCGGAGCTCGGTCTTCATTAATTCTTCCGAGCTTGTACATATTCATAATTATGTGAGAATAAGTGCATGTAGTAAGGTCCCTGCTGCTTTAATTACCTCGTCGCTGGTTTACGACCTAATAAGCTGCTCATTTTGTTGTTTTGCTATTTTCAGGCACATGGTTAAGGAAGCAGCCTTGTGCCTGAAGGTCCCCGGTTCAATTCCTGCTCCCACCAAGTACTATGGGCTGAAGTGTCCTTGACAAGGCACCCACAGGGCATCACTTCACACATGGGTTAAATGTGGAGGACCAATTCCTCTATGTGTAAGTACAGTATCTTCCGAGTACCTAAAACGTTCTACCCTGGATGGGTATGAGGAACTCATGGGGTTAAGGGACCAGCCAGCCTTGCGCCTGAAGGTCTCTGGTTCAATTCCTGGTCCCACCAAGTCCTATGGCTGAAGTGCCCTTAGACAAGGCACCTTACCCCAATTGCTCCAGAGGTGGCATTAACAAGAGGTGTGTGTGTGTGTGTGTGTGTGTGTGTGTGTCACTGCACACATGGGTTAAATGTGGAGGACCAATTCCTCTATGTGTAAGTACAGTATCTGCCAAGTGCCTGAAACCTTCTACCCTGGATGGGTATGAGGAACTCATGGGGTTAAGGAACCAGCCTCTGGTTCAATTCCTGGTCCCACCAAGTCCTATGGCTGAAGTGCCCTTAGACAAGAAAAATAACCCCAATTGCTCCAGAGGGGGCATTAACAAGGCTGTGCTCAAATCACTAGTGTGTGTGTGCCACTGTGTCTGTGTGTGTGTGTGAGTGTGTATCACTGTATGCATGGGTTAAATGTGTAAGTAGAGTATTTGCCAAGTGCCTGAATTTTATATTTAATTTAATTTAATTGTATTATTATTACATTTTGTTTTTAATTATTATTATTATTTTTTGGGGTGGGACAGTGGCTTAGTGGTTTAGCATGTTCGCATCTCAGCGCTTGGGGTTCCCGGTTCGAATCCCCATCTGGGTGGAGTTTCCATGTTCTCCCCGTGTCTGTGTGGGTTTCCTCCGGGTTCTCCGGTTTCCTCCCACAGTCCAAAAACATGGATCAAGTCAATTAAATTCTACAAAATTGCCCCATATAGAGTGTGTGTGTGTGAGTGAGTGTGTGCCCAGCGATGGATTGGCGCCCTGTCCTGGGTCTATCTGCCCAGCGCCCGAGACGTTCTCCCCTGGATGGGCATGGGGAACCCCACCGCAACCCTAATAGAGGACAAAGCAGAAGATAATGAATGAATTAATTGTTATTTTTTTAAGGTAATATTTCAAGTTAAATGTTTTAAAATTCTACAGCTTAGGGTAAACTGGTAAATGACAATAAAGTCTCCTTAAATCCATGAAACGTTCTAACTTGGATGGGTATGATGATCATGGGGTCAAAGAACAAGCCTTGCGACCTTTAGGGCCCTGGATCAATTCCTGGTCCCACCAAGTACTATGGCTGAAGTGACCTAAGATAAGAAACTTGACAAATTGCCCCTCAGGTGGCATTTACATGGCTATCTTCACTTCACAGTGTGTGTGTGTGTGTGTGTGTGTGTGTATGTGTGTGTGTGTGTGTGTGTGTACAGATTCCTCAGTGTGTAAGTACAGTAGTCAAAATAGATCACTTTCATTTCTGGTGCCTTAAACATCACTAACATGGCATTGCTATAATAATCACATCCGTCTTCCACAGTCTTAAAACATGGATTCAAGGTGAAATGGCTGCTCTTAATTTTGTGTGTTGCAGTATGAGTGAGCGTGTGTCCAGTGATGGACTGGAGCCCTGTCCTGGGTGTATCTAACCAGTGCCTGAAATGTTCTCCTCTGGAATATTTCCCCTATGGAGAACCCATGTGGGTAAGAAACCTTGCAGCCTTGCGACCTGAATGTTCCTGGTTTGATTCAAGTACTGTGGCTGAAGTGCCCTTACCGCAGGTGCTCCCCGGGTGCGTGAACAAGGCTGCCCACCACTCCGAGTGTGTGTGCTCACTTTACTCATTGTCTATGTGTATTTCACAGTATGGACGGCTTAAATGAGGAGGACCAATCATCTGTGTGTAAGCACCGTAGGCAAAATATATCACTATATCAGTTGCTATGACGATATGGTATCTCTGAGTTACCTACAGGCATGTCTCTGGAAGGAAGGGAGGACATGCAGACTCCACACAAAAAGCACCCAGGACCTTCCTGCACCACTACACAACATCAACGACACTAAGGCATCACACTTGCTTGTTGCAGTGAGGGTCACGTGGGTCACATGTTACTTTACTAAATGGGGAAAGGACCATTAGTGCCACCAAGGTTAACACCAACAAACATCTAAAACCACGAAGACAAGACGAGTGCAGCACAACATTAACAGCACCGACAACAAGACATGCAAAAGAACGTGAGTTCAGCCTTTGGTTCCCTCCGAAGAAACAGCCTGAATGCCCTCAGAGAAGGCATTGAGGCAACGGGGCTGGGGTGGAGCACGTCATGCAGGTAAGAGACCAAATAGGGGTGGAAAGGATGTATGGGGACACGGCGATGGGGTTAAAAAATGCATAATAGGGTCAAACTTTGGCTCTGGCTGTCAGTGAACAGGGGGTTCCTTCGAGGGCAGGTGATGATGGCGGGGCCACTGGACACGCCAAGGAGAAATGGATACGGAGGAGGTGGTAGTATCAGCCTTGGGCCCACTTCTCTTTTCTTCTATTCTCTGGCATGGGCTGAAGTATACGCCCGGTCGTCTGTCCAGCAATTAAGAACCCTCCCATGGGGCAAGTGGTAAACAGGGATGGAGACACACCCAAGCCACAGATGTGTTTCACACTCACCGTCGTACGACACTACTGCTTTCCAACAAAGATATAAGTGCAGGGAAGGTTACGTACCTTGATCCAGGGGGCCGAAGTGCTCAGCTGCAGGTGATGGAGGTGGAGAGGGGGGCAAATTGGTAGAATCTTCCACTGTATACATGTAAGAAAGAAAGACATGACATTTATTGGATTATGTGATATGTGCTGGCATGGTGGCTTAGTGGTTTAGCATGTTCTCCTCTCAGCGCTAGGGATACCCGGTTTGAATCCCAATCTGAGTGGAGTTTCCATGTTCTCCCCGTTTCCCCGGGTTCTTCGGTTTCCTCCAACAGTCCAAAAACATAGATCAAGGTCAATTGAATGCTCCAAATTGCCCCATATAGTTTGTGTTTGAGTGTGAGAGGGGTGGCATGGTGGTTAGCATGTTCTCCTCTCAGCGCTAAGGATTTCCGGTTCGGATCCCAATCTGGGTGGAGTTTCCATGTTCTCCCCGTGTCCGTGTGGGTTTCCTCCGGGTTCTCCGGTTTCCTCCCACAGTCCAAAAACATGGATCAAGGTCAATTGAATGCTCTAAATTGCCCTATATAGAGTGTGTAAGTGAGTATGTGAGGGGTGGCATGGTGGCTTAGTGTTTAGCATGTTCTCCTCTCAGTGCTAGGGATTTCAGGTTCGAATTCCAATCTGGGTGGAGTTTCCATGTTCGCCCCGTGTCCGTGTGGGTTTCCTCTGGGTTCTCCAAATTGCCCCATATAGAGTGTGTGTGTGTGTGTGAGTGAGTGCCCAGTGATAGATTAGCGCTCTGTCCTGGGTGTATCTACCCAGCGCCCGAAACGTTCTCAACCTGGATGGGCATAGGGAACCCCCCCGCGACCCTAGTACAGGATAAAGCGGAAGATAATTAATGATGGATTATGTCATGTGCGGCGGCATAGTGGCTTGGTGGTTTAGCATGTTCTCCTCTCTTCCAGGTTCGAATCCCCATCTGGGTGGAGTTTCCATGTTCTCCCCGTGTCCGCGTGGGTTTCCTCCGGGTTCCCCGGTTTCCTCCCACAGTCCAA
>JAFMOD010000862.1:313548-331119 GCA_019802435.1 Corydoras maculifer | reverse complement strand
AGAGAGAGACAGAGAGAGAGAGAGAGAGAGAAAGAGAGAGAGAGAGAGAGAACATGTATCTGTGTGCTGTAATTGCATGTCCTCTCGCCCACAGGCCTCATTACTGCGGGGGTATCAGAGACCAGCAACGGAAAAGGTAAAACACAGAGGGTAATAAAAATGGAACGTATAATTTAGAACTGAGACACGAGAGAGAAGAACGAGAGGACAGAGAAGAGGATAAAATGTTCGAGTCAAACAACTGGGGACAAACTGTATACAGCAGAACAAAACAAAATAATAACAACAAAGACAGAAACCAGAACCAACATGAGATCAAGAGGAAAACGAGAAATGACAGAGGAGACAAAAGTGAGAGAGCAAACCAAGCATTAAAGGAAACAAAGGAGGGCGGCACGGTGGCTCAGTGGTTGGCATGTTCTCCTCTCAGCGATAGGGATTCCTGGGTTTGAATTCCAATCTGGGTTTCCATGTTCTCCCCATGTCCACGTGGGTTTCCTCCCACAGTCCAAAAACATGGATCAAGGTCAAATGGATGATTCAAATTGCCCCACATAGAGTGAGTGTGTGTCCAGTGCCCTGTCCCATATAGATTGGCGCCCTGTCATGGGTGTATCTACCCAGCGCCTGAAATGTTCTCCCCTGGGTGGGCATGGGGAACCCCCCCCCCCCCAGTAGAGGATAAAGCGGTAAGAATGAATGGATTGGGGGCACGGTGATTTAGTGGTTTAGCATGTTCTCCTCTCAGCACTAGGGATTCCCGGTTCGAATCCCAATCTGGGTGGAGTTTCCATGTTCTCCCCGTAATTGCGTGGGTTTCCTCCGGGTTCTCCGGTTTCCTCCCACAGTCCAAAAACATGGATCACGGTCAATTGAGTTCAAATTGCCCCATATTGAGTGTGTTTGTGTGTCTGTGTGTGAGTGAGATCTGCCCAGCGCCCGAAATGTTCTCCCCTGGATGGGCATGGGAAACCATCCAAAATTGTGGGGCAGTTGTAGGCTTGTGGTTAAGGAACCAGCCTTGTGACCTGAAATCCCATCAAGTATTACGGCTAAAGGCCCTTGCCCAAATCACCTGACCCCAATTGCTCCCTGGGAGCCGTATACAGGGCTGCCCACCGCTCCGGGTACATGTGCTTACTTCACCCAGTGTGTGTGTGTGTGTGTGTGTGTGTGTGTGTGTGTTTCACTGCATGGATGGGTTCAATGTAGAGGACTAATTCCTCTGTGTGTAAGTACAGTAGGCATAATAACTCACCTCAATTGCTCCCTGGGAGCCGTATACAGAGCTGCCCACCACTCTGGGTACATGTGCTCACTTCTCTTAGTGTGTGTGTGTGTGTGTGTGTGTGTGTGTGTGTGTGTGTGTGTGTGTGTTGTTTCACCGCACTGTGTGTAAATAGTAGTAAGTAGTAAGGCAAAGTAACTCACTCACAATTAAAGCAATAAGGTACGAGAGGGAATAATCACGGTAAAGATGTGTTGTTAGGCCCGACGCATAGCAGAGTACAGTTATAAATCTGTCCCGTGATTTATTCGCAATAATACACAACCTCGAATGTCTTATTAGTTTTATTAAACGCTATAATACACTATAAAAAACAATGTTTGGTTCGTAAATTTGTTTCATAAAAACTATCCTCTTCCGCTTTATCCTATATTAGGGTCACGGGGGGGGGGGCATCCCATCCCATCCCATCCCATCCCATCCCATCCCATCCAGGTGAGAACAATCCCGGCGCTGGGCAGATACACCAAGGACAGGACGCCAATCTATCACTGGACACACACTCACTCACACAAACACACTCTATATGGGGCAATTTGGAGAACTCAATTGACTTGATCCATGTTTTTGGAGAACCCGGAGGAAACCCACGCGGACACGGGGAGAACATGAAACTCCACCAAGGGCGCCAATCTATTACTGGAGACACTCACTCACTCACTCACACACACACTCTATATGGGACAATTTGGAGAAGTCAATTCACCTTGATCCAGGTTTTTGGAGAACCCGAAGGAAACCCACGCGGACACGGGAGAACATGAAACTCCACCAAGGGTACCAATCTGTTACTGGAGACACTCACTCACTCACACACACACTCTAAACGGGGCAATTTGGAGCATTTAATTTACCTTGAATCCATGTTTGTGAACTGTGGGAGGAAACCGGAGAACACGCAGACACGGGGAGAACATGGAAACTCCACCCAGATTGAGATTTAATCCAGGAATCCCTGGCACCGATAGGAGAACATGCTAACCACTAAGCCCTCATGCTGCCCCTCACACACAAACACACGCTATATGGGGCAATTTGGAGAATTCAATTGACTTGATCCATGTTTTTGGACTGCGGGAGAAAACCGGAGAACCCGGAGGAAACCCATGCAGACACGGTGAGAACATGGAAACTCCACCCAGATAGAGATCGGGAATCCCTAGCTCTGAGAGGAGAACATGCCAACCACTAAGCGACCGTGCCGCCCCCAGTTTTCCCATTCCTGTTTATTAATTAAGCTCTGGACTTTATTCCAACGACCTCTTTCCTTACGGATGAACAGTTCGGTTCCATTTTGCCGTTTCATCCAATTTGTGTCTGGCAGACAGACGACGGCTGGGGTCCCGACATGTCCTGAAAGCACCCCTCCTTTATGTCCCCTCTAACCAAAATGGGTCCCGTCTGGCTCAGATATGCTCAGAATACTAATCAGTTGTAACTACACACACACACACACACACACACACACACACACACACACTGACCACATGCTGCATAAAGTCACTTTGGTATCTTTATACATAAACAGTCAGGTTTCCATTATTTCTTCTCACAGAAGGTGTGTAAAGGTCTCTATTCCTTCCCAAGACAGTGAAACTTCTTGGTCGTCATGGGCAACAGAGAACGCAT
The DNA here is from genome assembly GCA_019802435.1 of Corydoras maculifer. Classification (NCBI taxonomy): domain Eukaryota; kingdom Metazoa; phylum Chordata; class Actinopteri; order Siluriformes; family Callichthyidae; genus Corydoras; species Corydoras maculifer. Next base: position 328,202 of record JAFMOD010000862.1, on the reverse strand, counting down.
GACTTAGCATCCGAAAAAAAGGATGGGATAAGCTATACCATCAGCCCGGAGGTCCACAAAGGAACCAAATATATACATTTTGCAAGCCAACACTAATAAAATGAAGCAACCCGTACCTGCCTTGGTTGTTCGTTCTGAGCCAGAAATCACCGGAAAGCAGCCTGTCGCCACGGTAACGCACCGCTCATGCCGAACCGCATCCAACAAACCATCACATCACCCGACCCGACCTCTCGACTTACCCAGAAGAGAGCCCAGCGAGGCACGGCGGAGCATGTACGGCGTCTGGAAGCCAAAAAAAAGGAAAGGCGAGGAGAGGAAAGGACGGCCACTACCCGGCACTTCGGAGCAGAGCTGTTGCCACGGCAACGGGTCGCCCAGGCCTGGGACGAAGAAGCTTGTGCGAGTGTGTGGGTGGGTGTGTTTGAGTCACGGCGTGTGGGGTGCTGCTGCCTGCATTCGGCTTGAGACGTATCCACTATTATTAGCTTTATTACAGGGCTGTATTTACCGCCGCGGAAACACACCCTCTGTCATAACGACGGCTCGGCGATCCCGATCAGACGGCGGCGGAGAACCAGGCACGCACCCAACAAATACATGTAGACGTCCTGCCCAATTAGAACCGACAGCTATCGGCAAGCTTCATCACACGAAGACATAATAACATACACACTTTAATAGGTACATGTAAGGTATAGGCAGAAGTTTGGCCACGCCCCCTTCTCACTCCATCCTCTATCTCCGCCACTCATCATGTAGATAGACTTTGTAGTTCTCCAATTCCAGACTGTAGTCCATCTGTGTTCTTTGTTGTTGTTGGTCCCCTGTTGGTTCTCTGGTCTCTGTTGGTCAGGAGCATCACAGAACAGGGATCATTTGGGTGGTGGATTGTTTATTGTCAGTCCTACAGTGACACTGCTGTGGTGGTGAGGGGGGTTAGTGGAGTTTCATTTCTTCACCTCAGTGACACTGCTGGGATAGAAATAATGCCCCCACCCAATAACCCCTGCTCTGTGGTGCTACTATTGGGGTCCTGACCATTAGAGAACAGGTATTATTTGGGTGGTGGATTGATTAGTGCAGCAGTGCTGCTGAAGTTATATAGATGGAGTTTGTAGTTCTCCAATTCCAGACTGTAGTCCATCTGTGTTCTTTGTTGTTGTTGGTCCCCTGTTGGTTCTCTGGTCTCTGTTGGTCAGGAGCATCACAGAACAGGTATCATTCGGGTGGTGGATTGTTTATGGTCAGTTCTGCAGTGACACTGATGTGGTGGTGGTGGGGGGTTTAGTGGAGTTTCATTTCTCCACCTCAGTGACACTGCTGGGATAGGAATAATGCCCCCACCCAATTACCCCTGCTCTGTGGTGCTACTATTGGGGTTCTGAGCATTAGAACAGAGTAAAGGGGACGTACACAGTATGTACTGTAGAACCCTGGAACTGAGAACATGAACTATAAGTGGAGCAAAAAGGGGGCGTGGCCAAACTATCCATCAAGTCAGTGTCAAGTGTGTGACAGCAGGTCAGTGCATACAGTTCAGTATCATAAAAAGAACGTTTTAGGCGCTGGGCAGGGGGCAACTCTATTGCTGGACCAACACTTATTCACAAAGACACACACACACACACACACACACACTCTATAGCGGGCAATTTTGAGAATTCAATTAACTTGATCCATGTTTTTGGACTGTGGGAGGAAACCGGAGAACCCGGAGGAAACCCACGCAGACACGGGGAGAACATGGAAACTCCACCCAGATGGGGATTCGAACCGGGAATCCCTAGCGCTGAGAGGCGAACATGCTAACCACTAAGCCACCGTGTTGCCGGATTCATGATAATCCCCCGCTCTAAATTGCCCCATATAGTGTGTATTTGTGTGTCTGTGGCTCCGGGGAGCCACGTTACAGTAAGAAATCCAGATCGATCCAGACGATTTACTGAATGGAACCTGGATTTTTATTGGACTGGTGGTCCTGCAGGACGTCCTCAATGGACTTATATAGTGTTTAATTGTTAAATACGGGTCACATGATCATCACACAATCTGTACATTAGTGTCCTACACTGTTGATGCTGCCGGCCGCTCATGGAGGACGAGTCCCCCACTGAGTCTCGGTCCTCACAAGGTTTCTTCCTTAAAATATCAACATAACAGGAAGTTTTGTCTTGCCACTGTCTCTTCAGCTTGCTCTTTGGGGGTTTAAAGGTTTATATCTCTGTAAAGCTGCTCTGTGACGATGTCCTATTGTAAAAAGCGCTCTATAAACAAATTATTGGAACTTGAACCTCAAATTATTAAACCTCAAAGTCTTTTCTTGAGCCTTTAATCTGGCCCACTTGCCCCATAGATCAATTGCGAGTATCCCAGTTTTTATAGTCGGGGTACGAGGACAGGGTCAGTCCACAGCCTCCCTGGAGCAATGAGGGTTGGAGGCCTTGCTTTAGAACCCACATTGGTGACATCAACGGACTTCAGGTCTGATTAATAGTGTGTGAGGTACCAGTGAGGTACCACACCGCTCCTACAGTATTAATCTCTCAGTTAATGGTTTATCGTGCCGTCATGTTCAGAAATGTGTCGAGCCGGGCAGCTATCAGCTTTGCAGATCAATAACACTAATCCTTTAAGATCTTTTGCTTTGTGCTCCACTCTGCCCCACATTCTCCGGTCCTCTGCACGAACCCCACGGCTTTAGCGTGAATGGCAGCGAGTCCTGGTGCTGCAGCCTGACATGTTCCCTCAGGCCAAACAAATCCTATTAAAGTGAAACTAAAGTCATCCATTCAGTATGATGGCGTGTGTGAGAGCGGCAGGTCGTTCAGTTCGTCTGTGATTACACTGTTCGGCAGGTTCATTACTGACAAGTGAGTGAGTGATGCCAACACATGTACAGCACCATCACAAATAAACAATGAAACCCTTAATAATATCTATATATATATATATATATATATATATATATATATATATATATATATAGATAGATAGATAGATAGATAGATAGATAGATATGATATATGTTTATATCTATATGTGTAGGTGTGTGTGTATGTATCTATATGTGTGTTTATACTATATGTCTAGTATGTGTGTGTATCTGTATGTATGTATGTATGTGTGATTGTGTGTATGTGTGCATCTGTATGTGTGTGTGTGTGTCTGTATCTATATGTGTAACTATATGCGTGTGTATGTGTGCATGTGTGTTTATACCATATGTTAAGCATGGGTGTGTGTACATGTGTATATGTGTGTATCTGTATGTGTGTATCTATATGTGTGTTTATACTATATGTCTAGCATGTGTGTGTATCTGTATGTATGTATGTATGTCTGTCTGTGTGTGTGTGTGTGTGTGTGTGTGTGATTGTATCTATATGTGTGTATCTATATTTGTGTGTATGTGTGTGTATTTCTGTATCTATATGTGTATATCTATGTGTATGTGAGTGTTTGCACATGTAGGTGTGTAAACATTTGTGTGTGTGTGTGTGTTTATACCATATGTTTAGCATGTGTGTATGTATATGTGTGTATCTGTTTGTGTGTGTGTGTGTACGTGTGTGACTGAATCCGTATGTATGTATCTACATGTGTGTGTATCTATATATATATATATATATATATATACAGACACACATGTATATAGGGATTAGGCGCTAGGGGTTCCCGGTTCGAATCCCCATCTGGGTGGAGTTTCCATGTTCTCCCCGTGTCCGCGTGGGTTTCCTCCGGGTTCTCCGGTTTTCTCCCACAGTCCAAAAACATGGATCAAGTTAATTGAATCCTCAAAATTGCCCCATTTAGAGTGTGTCTGTGTGAGTGAGTGTGTGCCCAGCGATGGATTGGCGCCCTGTCCTGGGTCTATCTGCCCAGCGCCCGAGACGTTCTCCCCTGGATGGGCATGGGGAACCCCACCGACCCTAATAGAGGATAAGCGGGAGATGATGAATGAATGAATATATATATATATATATATATATGTGTGTGTATCTGTATGTGTGCGTGTGTGTGTGTGACTGCATCTGTATGTGTGTATCTATATGTGTGTTTATACTATACAGTATGTGTAGCATGTGTGTGTATCTGTATGTATGTATGTGTTTGCACATGTAGCTGCGTACACATTTGTGTGTAAACCCTGAAATGGACGACGTTCCTGTCGTTCTCTTTGTCTGATCTCGGCGCTCAGGTTAACACACCATTCTTTTTTGCTGACACGTCTTTTCTTTCTGTCTGATCTCCGAATCTTCTGAAACCCATTCAAACTGCAGTACAGCTCCCTCTTCCTCTGTGTTATTGTCTCTGCCTACTGTTTCATCTCCGTTCTCTTCCTCCTCCTCATTCACCCACTCACACTCCTCCTCGAGTCACGACACCACGGCAACCAGTCGCTCTCCTGTTCTTAGTGCTGAAACTCAGATTCAGCTACACGCGTCTCAGGTAAAAGTAGCTCAACTTTTTTGCATAAGGCAAAAATTAGTACATAAATATAGAGGCAGCTGAAGATCAGAAACCTTGATTGGGACCAGGCGGCACGGTGACTTAGTGGTTGGCATGTTCGCCTCTCAGCTCTAGGGCTTCCCGGTTTGAATCCCCATCTGGGTGGAGTTTCCATGTTCTCCCCGTGTCTGCGTGGGTTTCCTCCGGGTTCTCCGGTTTTCTCCCACAGTCTAAAAACATGGATCAAGGTCAACTGAATTCTCAAAATTGCCCCATATAGAGTGTGTCTGTGTAAGTGAGTGTGTGTCAAGTGATAGATTGGTGTCCTGTCCTGGGTGTATCTGCCCAGCGCCTGAAACGTTCTCCCCTGGATGGGCATGGGGAACCCCCCCCCCCCCGACCCTAGTAGAGGATAAAGCAGAAGATGACCGGGAATCCCTAGAGCTGAGAGGAGAACATGCCAACCACTGGGCACCATGACACTCACACACACACTATATAGGGCAATTTAGAACAGCCAAGCCTTCTTAAGTCCATGTTTTGTCCTAAAACATGAATCAAGTCAATTGAATTCTCAAAATTGCCCCATATAGAGTGTGTCTGTGTGAGTGAGTGTGTGCCCAGCGATGGATTGGCACCCTGTCCTGGGTCTATCTGCCCAGCACCCAAAACGTTCTCCCCTGGATGGGCATGGGGAAAGCCACCGAGACCCTAATAGAGGATAAAATGGGAAATAATGAATGAATGAATGATTGGGACCAGCACTATAAAGACAATGATACCTTCACCCACATTGGCCACTGACTAGGGCAACTAGCCAACAAACCAAGTGGCATGTCTGATCTAATCTCAGCTTTTTGTCCCAAGGAGGCTTTACAGTGTTCTAAATGGAACAGTGTTCTTCATACAGAGGTATTTATTCCGATTGCTCTGATCCCAAGAGCCTGCAGAGAGATTTGTAGGTGGAACCTTCTTTAAAGGATTTAAGATGTGGGCTTTGGGAGAACACTTTGAGATTGTTGGTTGTCATCGCATTATTGCTTTTGCGTTGCGGGTGGGGTCAGGGGGATGTCCCCATGCCCATCCAGGGGAGAAAGTTTAGGGCGTTCCTAAGACAGAACGCCAATCTATCACTGGACACTCACTCACTTACACAGACACACACACACACACACTCTATATGGGGCAATTTGGAGAATTCACTTATCCGTGCTCCATGTTTTTGGACAGTGGGAGGAAACCGGAGAACCCGGAGGAAACCCACTTGGACACGGGGAGAACATGGAAACTCCACCCAGTTGTTAGTACATTAGAACATCACATGGTGTCGACTGTGTTATTGATCAGCAGCAGATTTCTGTGTTCTGAATATTGATTGATTGATATACTTCATCTGATCATTGCTAGGGTCGTGGAGAGCTTCCCCATGCCCATCCAGAGTATTTCTTTTTCCACTTAGAACGTGTCGGCACCATTTGAGAACGTTGTACTCCACCATCAAACAGACGGATGGTGGTGGACAGGGATGTGATCCCGCATGGACACATGATTATACTGTCGTTATAGCTACAGATGACCGTGCGGTTATTTTCCACCGAGCCTGAATGCTGTGGTGGGAGGTTACAGCTGTGATGTGCTGATCTCTGTCCGCCTGTCGTGATTAAAGTCTGAAAAGCAAGGTGGAAGATGCCGATGTCAGCAGATAGGGCCTGCGATTGCAGGAATGTGGAACAAAAGGCAGGCCGAACTGAAGGCGATCTGCTGCCATGGCAACTCCTGGCAGCGAAAAATAGTGTAGGGTGCTAGATTAGAAAAAAAAAAGAAAAGAATGCAGCACTCAGGGTGCAGAAGCACTTCTTTAATCTTAATCTTCTATCCTCATGATGCAGTACAAAATTGGGCCATTTATTGGACGCTTTTATCCAAAGCGACTTACAAGGTGAGCACAGGGTTCATCACAACATCCCTGAAGCAATGAGGGTTAAGGGTCTTGCTCAAGGACCCACACTGGTAACTTCAGTGGACCTGGGATTTGAACCCCCAACCTTCAGATTGATAGTCCAACACCCGAACCACTGAGCTAACAAATGAATAGTATACAGGGTGGCTTAGTGGTTGGCATGTTCTCCTCTCAACGCTGGGGATCCAGGTTTGACTCCCAATCAGGGTGGAGTTTCCATGTTCTCCCCGTGTCTGCCTGAGTATCCTCCGGGTTCTCTGGTTTCCTCCCATAGTCCAAAAAACATGCATCAAGATCAAAACTCCAAATTGCCCCATATAGAGTGTGTCTGTGTGAGTGAGTGTGTGTCCAGTGATAGATTGGCGTCCTGTCCTGGGTGTATCTGCCCAGTGCCGGAAACGTTCTCCTCTGGATGGGCATGGGACTGAGGTAGGAGGAGGATGCAGCAAATGGTGTATGATCAAGGTCTTGTCACTGTGTGTTTTCTATGTGCATCGTCTTCCTCACATGGTCCACAATGATGAAAGCACGTTGAATTCAGGATGTCCACTCATGTATACATGTCTTTTTCTGTGTCTTTTTCATTCGATAATGATCTGGCAACCTGTCCGTTGTTCTTCACGCCGTTTTTTCCAGTTAGAACAGGCTGCTTGGAGAATGAATAAATAAATCCGGGCTGCTCGATGGTCAAGAGCTTATTCATTTTTAATCTTACCATTTAGAGTCTCCCAAAGGAACACTGGAACAGCCTGGGCCATTGAACAGGGATTTTCCTCCAAACCACTAGAGGGTTCCATTTCTTACAGTCTTCATTCATTCATTATCTCCCGCTTATCCTCTATTAGGGTCGCGGGGGGGTTCCCCATACCCATCCAGGGGAGAACGTCTCGGGCGCTGGGCAGACAGACCCAGGACAGGGCGCCAATCCATCGCTGGGCACACACTCACTCACACAGACACAGTCTAAATGGGGCAATTTTGAGAATTCAATTAACTTGATCCATGTTTTTGGACTGTGGGAGGAAACCGGAGAACCCGGAGGAAACCCACGCAGACACGGGGAGAACATGGAAACTCCACCCAGATAGGGATTCGAACCAGGAATCCCTAGCGCTGAGAGGCGAACGTGCTAACCACTAAGCCACCGTGCCGCCATCTTATTTAAGTCTTATTTACAGTCTTATTTAAATTATTTATTAATTCATGGTATTCAAGTACAATACCTGTTCCTAGTAGTCATTTTTACAAAGTGTAAGGGTCCCATCTTACACCCTACGTAAGGTGCATCTCACACAGTCTATTGTCATGTCTTCCTCCTGTGTGGTTTAAATAGCAACACTGCGTGTGAATACATCTCCCATGATGGGCGTGGTCGTCTGGAAATGAGGTGTGTTCAGGTACATTTCTGTCGCATCGCTTTTGACACCCTGCTAACAGTCTATTGTTTCATCTTCCTGCTGCGTCGTTTAAATAGCGTGGGTTTCCTCCGGGTTCTCCGGGCACACCCCCCCCTTCGACCCTAGTAGAGGATAAAGAACCCGGAGGAAACCCACGTGGACACGGGGAGAACATGGAAACTCCACCCAGATGGGGATTCGAACTGGGAATCCCTAGTGCTGAGAGGAGAACATGCCAACCACCAAGCCACCGTGCCCAATTTTAATTTTGTAATTTTTTACATAAAATTAAATTAAATTAAATTAATTGTAATTTTATTTTAATAGAAATTGTTTAGGGTGACACTGGGTCCACGTGTGATGCAGATAACAATAAAGTCTGAATCCCTGAATCTCTACACCACAGACAATGACCTCACCCTGAATGAACCCCGCCCGACCTTCTGACCGGCTGTTTCGGGGTCTTACCTGCAGTGACTTCATGACTCGAGGACATGTCTCCATTGAAGCCGTTCTCTTTGGCGTAGGAGGCGGCAGAGGAGGCGTGAGGAGCACCGGGCTGGCACGTCCGGTATGAGAAGCCATTCTCTTCGACTGGACTGGATGATCCCTGGGCTCCCGGTGATGCCCACTGGGGGGCGCTGTCCTCGGGCTGCCGACCGTCTGCCATCAGAACGAGGGAGTAGAAGAGCTCACTCCTTACTGCTGGAAGAGAGACGAAGACAGAAGGAGTAATCAAAAATCTGTTTCTTTATTACATTTACATTTTATTATTTAGCAGAAGCGTAGGCGGCACGGCGGCTTAGTGTTTAGCATGTTCTCCTCTCAGCGCTAGGGATTCCCGGTTCGAATCCCCATCTGGGTGGAGTCTCCATGTTCTCCCCGTGTCTGCGTGGGTTTCCTCCGGGTTCTCCGGTTTCCTCCCACAGTCCAAAAACATGGATCAAGTTAATTGAATTCTCAAAATTGCCCATATAGAGTGTGTATGTGTGAGTGAGTGTGTGCCCAGCGATGGATTGGCGCCCTGTCCTGGGTCTATCTGCCCAGCGCCCGAGACGTTCTCCCCTGGATGGGCATGGGGAACCCCACCGCGACCCTAATAGAGGATAAGCGGGAGATAATGAATGAATGAATATTTAGCAGAAGCTTTAATCCAAAGCTACTTACAAAAACATCACAGAACGGGTATCATTTGGGTGGTGGATTGTTTATTGTCAAAACAGGGGTTAATGTATATTCATTCATTCATTATCTTCCACTTTATCCTCTATTAGAGTCACGGGGGGGTTCCCCATGCCCATCCAGGGCAGAATGTTTCAGGCGCTGGGCAGATACACCCAGGACAGGGCGCCAATCTATTACTGGACACACAGTCACTCACACACACTCTATATGGGGCAATTTGGAGAATTCAATTGACTTGATCCATGTTTTTGGACTGTGGGAGGAAACCGGAGAACCCGGAGGAAACCCACGTGGACACGGGGAGAACATGGAAACTCCACCCAGATGGGGATTCGAACCGGGAATCCCTAGTGCTGAGAGGAGAACATGCTAAACCACTAAGCCACCAATAATGTATATATTGCACTATATATAGATGCTAACTACATTTCTTTGGTTCTGTACTTGTGCACAATGACAATAAGGTCTAATCTAATCTAATCTAATCTAATCTAATCTAATCTAATCTAATCTAATCTAATCTAATCTAATCTAATCTAATCTAATCTAATCTAATCTAATCTAATCTAATCTAATCTAATCTAATCTAATCTAATCTAATCTAATCTAATCTAATCTGTGTGAACTGTGTGCCAGCTCATAAACGCAGAACATTCATCTCAGCACTCTCCCACTAAATAATAACTAACTGGTGAAGCGAGTCATTTACTGACTAGCTAACTAATGAATTCATCAACTAATATAAACGAGGGGCGGCATGTTGGTTGGCATGTTCTTCTATCAGCGCTAGAGATTCCTGGTTCAAATCCCAATCTGGGTGGAGTTTCTATGTTCTCCCCATGTCCACGTGAGTTTCCTCCGGGTTCTCCGGGTTACTCCCACAGTCCAAAGACATGGATCAAGTCAACCGAGTTCTCCAAATTGCCCCATATAGAGTGTGTCTTTGTGTTTGTGTGTATGTGTGAGTGAGTGTGTATCCAGTGATAGTTTGGCACCCTGTCCCGGGGGTTTCTGCCCAGTTTCCGAAACGTTCTCCCCATGATGGGCATAGGGTATTCCCCCCAAACCCTAATAAAGGATAAGGCGGAAGATAATGGATGGATATATATAGATATATAGGCGGCACGGTGTCTTAGTGGTTGGCATGTTCTCCTCTCAGCGCTAGAGATTCCTGGTTCAAATCCCAATCTGGGTGGAGTTTCCATGTTCTCCCCATGTCCATGTGGGTTTCCTCCGGGTTCTCCGGGTTACTCCCACAGTCCAAAAACATGGATCAAGCCAAGTGAATTCTCCAAATTGCCCCATATATAGTGTGTTTGTGTGAGTGAGTGTGTGTCCAGTGATAGCTTGGCGTCCTGTCCTCTCCCCTGGATGGGCATGGGGATCCCATGGGGATATATATATATATATGGGCAATTAACAGCAGCCAATTTACCTTGACCCACTGTTTTTGGACTGTGGAAAACTGAAACTGTAGATTCAGATAGGGGTGATTTAGAGCAGGAGAACCTGGAGTTCTCCCCGTGTCCGCGTGGGTTTCCTCCGGATTCACCGGTTTCCTCCCACAGTCCAAAAACATGGCTGAAAGGGAATTGAATTCTCCAAATTGCCCCATATAGAGTGTGTCTGTGTGAGTGAGTGTGTGTCCAGTGATAGCATGGCGTCCTGTCCTGGGTGTATCTACCCAGCTCCCGAAACTTTCTCCCCTGGATGGGCATGGGGAACCCCCCCGTGACCCTAATAGAGGATAAAGCAGAAGATAATGGATGGATGGATGGAATCCACTACATTTCAGACGTCAAGGGAGAACGTTTTGGGCGCTGGGCAGATACACCCAGGACAGGACGCCAATCTATCACTGGACACACACTCACTCACACAGATACACACAAACACTACAATTTGGGCAGCCAATTTACCTTCGGCGGGGTCAAATCTGTGCTGTATGGAGATGTGCCATCAACTGGAATGATTTGTAATTCTATCCAGTCACGTGATTTGAGGTTTTTGTAAATGGCTGAGAGGAAGGGGCGGGGCATCACTTTGTAAACAACCCCTTATACATTCCTACATCCAAAAAAGAGTTCCTTTAACAGGCTGAATGAGGTGTTTTATCGCGCTGGTATAGGTCTCTGACTCACTACTTCCACTGTGTTACTGCATTGCAGACCCCCCTCCCTCACTGTGGGGAGACACACACACACACACACACTCTGGAACTCTGGAATTGGTACAGATGGAACGTCCATGAAGGGAGAGGGCGCCATCCTCAGGGAGATTTCTGTATACGATTTTATGTACATGAACATGCGTGCCAGGGGATCAAGGTTCGAATCCCGTTCTGGGAGAGGTTCATGTTCTCCCAGTGTCTGTCGGTTCTCCAGAGGAAATAACTGCCCTTAATTCCCCCTTTCTAAATTTCCAATTTCCTCTTACAGTCTAAAAACATGGATTCAAGCTGAATTGGCTGCTTTAAATTGCCCCTATATAGAGTGTGTGTGTGTGAGTGAGTGTGTGCGCAGCGATAGATTGGCGCCATGGCCCGGGTGTATCTGCCCAGCACCCAAAATGTTCTCCCCGGGATGGGCATGGGGAACCCCCCCCCACGACCCTAGTAGAGGATTAAGAGGAAGATAATATATAGATGTTCTCCCGTGTCCATGTGGGTTTCCTCCAGGTTCTCCTGCTCTAAATCACCCCTATCTAAATCTTCAGTTTCCTTCCACAGTCCAAAAACACTGATTCAAGGTAAATTGGCTGCTGTAAATCGCCCCTATATATATATATATATATATATATATATATATTCAGGGCGGCATGGTGGCTTATGGTTAGCACGTTCGCCTCTCAGCGCTAGGGATTCCTGGTTCAAATCCCCATCTGGGTGGAGTTTCCATGTTCCCCGTGTCTGCGTGGGTTTCCTCCGGGTTCTCCGGTTTCCTCCCACAGTCCAAAAACATGGATCAAGTTAATTGAATTCTCCAAATTGCCCCATATAGAGTGTGTCTGTGTGTGTGAGTGTGTGCCCAGCGATGGATTGGCGCCCTGTCCTGGGTCTATCTGCCCAGCGCCCAAGACATTCTCCCCTGGATGGGCATGGGGAACCCCACCGCGACCCTAATAGAGGATAAGCGGGAGATAATGAATGAATGAATATATATTTATCTATTATCTTCCGCTTTATCATATTCTAGGATCACAGGGGGTGACCCTAATACAGGACACACTCACTCACACAGACACACTCTATATGGGGCAATTTGGAGAATTCAATTCACCATGAGCCAGGTTTTTGGACTGTTGGAGGAATCCATAACGGCAAGAGACGAACCGTGCCGCCCACTATACATCAGTGTTCTCCCCATGTCTGCGTGGGTTTCCTCCGGGTTCTCTGGTTTCCTCCCAAAGTAAATATATATATATATATATATATATATATATATATATATATATATATATATATATATATATATATATATATATAGCGTGGGCGGCACGGTGGTTTAGTGGTCAGCATGTTATCCTCTCAGCACTGTTCGAATCCCAATCTGGGTGGAGTTTCCATGTTCTCCCCGTGTCCGCATGGGTTTCCTCCGGGTCCTCCGGTTTCCTCCTACAGTCCAAAAACAATTGAATTCTCTAAATTTCCCCATATACAGTGTGTGTGTGAGTAAGTGTGTGCCCAGTGATAGATTGGCGTCCTGTCCTGGGTGTATCTGCCCAGCACCCTGGATGAGCATGAAGAACCCACCATGTTTCTAGAGGAATGAGAGGAAACACTTAAACGGCTGAAACAGCAGAACCAGACTGTTTGGGTGAACAGGGTTCTATTTACACATCTATACGGAACATGCCAAACTCATGTGTTGTGTGTTGGCAGCGAGCTAAAGTGACTGTGGGCCATCTTTAAACATCGGGTTTGGTTCTGCTATGACTCACTATACTAAAACTAACTCATTCTCTCGCTTCTCATGCCTGCCGGCCTTCTCAATGCAGACCGACTCGCTGTGAGAGTCCCGCCGGACGCGCTTCAGTAACTGCAGGATTCCATAATGCCCCAGTCTTCAGGGCAGATATTACAGAGAACAGCGGCATGTTGGATCGGTGCTCGGGGTTACAGCGAGGAGCTCGCTCATTCTAAATTTAAGGCTTTACCATTAACTTCATTACTCCATCCATCCATCCTTCTTCCGCTTTATCCTATATTAGGGTTGTGGAGGGGTTCCCCATGCCCATCCAGGGGAGAACGTTTCGGGCGATGGGCAGATACACCAAGGACAGGACGCCAATCTATCACTAGCCACACACTCACTCACACACACACTCTATAGGGGGCAATTTGGAGAATTTAATTGACCTTGATCCATGGTTTTGGACTGTGGGAGGAAACCGGAGAACCCGGAGGAAACCCACGCGGACACGGAGAGAACATGGAAACTCCACCCAGATTGAGATTCGAACCGGAAATTCCTAGAACTGAGAGGAGAACATGCTAACCACTAAGCCACCGTGCCGCCTATTATTATATTATATAATATTATTTTTATATTATATTAAATGAGTGTGTGTCCAGTGATAGATTGGCGCCCTGTCCTGGGTGTATCTGCCCAGCGCCCGAAACGTTCTCCCCTGGATGGGCATAGGGAACCACCCCGCGACCCTAATAGAGGATAAAGCGGGAGATTATGGATGGATGGATGGATGGATATATTAAATAAAGGGCGGCATGGTGGCTTAGTGGTTGGCATGTTCTCCTATCAGCGCTAGGGATTCCTGGTTCGAATCCCCATCGTGTCCACGTGGGTTTCCTCCGGGTTCTCTGGTTTCCTCCCACAGTCCAAAACCATGGATCAAGGTCAATTGAACTCTCCAAATTGCCCCATATAGAGTGTGTTTGTTTGTGTGAGTGAGTGTGTGCCCAGTGATAGATTGGTGTCCTGTCCTGGGTGTATCTGCCCAGCGCTTAAAACATTCTCCCCTGGACCCTAGTAGAGGATGGTGGAAAAAACACCACGACAAACATCCAAAGACCTAACGGCCAACCTGGAACAGTCTGGTACCAAACAGCACACACTAAAGCAAGCAATAAACAATCCACCACCCAAATGATACCTGTTCTGTGATGCTCCTGACCAACAGAGACCAGAGAACCAACAGGGGACCAACAGATGGACTACAGAACTACACTATGGACTAGAGAACTATAAACTCCATCTATATGATAAGTGGAGGAGCTAGAGGATGGAGCAAGAAGGGGGCGTGGCCAAACTTTTGATATACTGTATCACTATATTAGGTTTTTATACTTTGAGACAATAGTGTTCACCTGTTTCTGCTAGAACCCAGAGAGAACAAACCAGAATAGAGGTGTTAAAGCCAAACAGTTACTGCATTACCCTGTGTGTGTGTGTGTGTGTGTGTGTGTGTGTGTGTGTGTAAGTGTGTGTCTAACTCTGAAGGTACTAATAGCAGTGTGTGGGTTGGATGCGTGGGATGGAGCGCGACACGCACAGCCACCTCACCCAACGCTTGAAAATAAACAAGCTGTCTGTCTGACCATCTGTCTGTCTGTTTGATTATCTGTCTGATTATCTGTCTGATTATCTGTCTGTCTGTCTGATTATATGTCTGTGTGTCCGGTTATCTGTCTGTCTGTCTGT
>JAFMOD010000862.1:273230-297200 GCA_019802435.1 Corydoras maculifer | reverse complement strand
AGAGAGAGAGAGACAGAGAGAGGATGAGGAAACATATGAATAAAACACTGACCTGTGACTGAACGCTGGGTTGAGCCACTGACAGCGACGCTGATAGAAGATAAAACTAGGTGTACCTGTAGAAAGTGAGTGGGTTGGGGGTTGGGGGGTGGGGTTGGGGGTGGGGGTGAGAAAGGGAGAGGAGAGAGAGAAGGAAGAGGGCAGATGAGTACAAAGTGTCCTTAATGTTGCCTTTGTGTCATGTGATGCTGGATAACCTCCATCAATACATCCATCCATTATCTTACACATTATTCTATATCAGGGTCGCGGTGGGGTTCTCCATGCCCATCCGGGGAGAACGTTTCATTCGCTGGCAGATACACCGAGGACAGGACACCAATCCATCGCTGGGCACACACACACTCACACACACAAACACACTCTATATGGGGCAATTTGGAGAATTCAAATGACCTTGATCCATGTTGTTGGACTGTGGGAGGAAACCGGAGAACCCTAGAGGAAACTCACACAGACACGAGGAGAACATGGAAACTCCACCCAGATTGGGATTCGAACTGGGAATCCCTAGCAGGGGGGGGGGGTCCCCATGCATATCTAGTGTAGAACGCCTCGGGCGCCGGCAGATACACCCAGGACAGGACGCTAATCTATCATTGGACACACAGACACACACACACACTCTATATGGGGCAATTTGAAGAATTTAATAGACCTTGCTCCATGTTTTTGGACTGTGGGAGGAAACCGGAGAACCCGGAGGAAACCCAGACAGACCGATGAGAACATGGAAACTTCACCCAGATTGGGAGTCGAACCGGGGACCCCTAGCGCTGAGAGGAGAACATGCCAACCACTAAGCCACCATGCCACCCTCACACACATTCCCTCACAGACACACACACTCTATATGGGGCAATTTGGTAAATTCAATTGACATTGCTCCATGTTTTTGGACTGTGGGAGGAAACCGGAGAACCCGGAGGAAACCCAGACAGACACGGTGAGAACATGGAAACTCCACCCAGATTGGGATTGGAACCGGGAACAAAGTGCATCTCTATGAGCTGACAACCAAAGCAGTGAACCTAATAAAGTGGCCGCTGAGTGTCAATTGGGGTGAGGTAGCTCAGTGGTTGGGGTGTTGGGCTATCAATCTGAAGGTTGGGGGTTCAAATCCCAGGTCCACTGAAGTTGCCAGTGTGGGTCCTTGAGCAAGACCCTTAACCCTCATTGCTTCAGGGATGTTGTGATGAACCCTGTGCTCACCTTGTAAGTCGCCTTTAGATAAAAGCGTCCAATAAATGACCAAATGTAAATTTAAGAAAAATTTAATTAAAAAATTAAATTAAATTAAATGAGGGTGGTTAACACGTTCGCCTCTCAGCACTAGGGATTCCCGGTTCGAATCCCAATCTGGGTGGAGTTTCCATGTCTGCGTGGGGTTGCTGCGGGTTCTCCGGTTTCCTCCCACAGTCCAAAAAACATGGATCAAGGAAAATTGAATTCTCCAAATTGCCCCATATAGAGTGTGTGTGAGTGAGTGTGTGTCCAGTGATAGATTGGTGTCCTGTCCTGGGTGTATCTGCCCAACGGCTGAGGCGTCCTCCCCTGGATGGGCATGTGGAAACCCCCCCTCTCGCAACCCTAATATAAGATAAAGCGGAAGATAATAAGATAATGAGATAATGAGATACGGGCGGCATGGTGGCTTAGTGGTTACCCCGTTCACCTCTCAGCAATAGGGATTCCCGGTTCGAATCCCCATCTGGGTGGAGTTTCCATGTTCTACCCGTGTCTGTGTGGGTTTCCTCCGGGTTCTCCGGTTTCCTCCCACAGTCCAAAAACATAGATCAAGTTAGTGAATTCTCCAAATTGCCCCATATAGAGTGTGTCTGCGTAAGTGAGTGTGTGCCCAGTGATAGATTGGCGTCCTATCCTGGGTGTATCTGCCCAGTGGTTGAAACGTTCTCCCCTGGATGGGCATGGGGAACCCCCCGCGACCCTAATAGAGGATAAAGCGGAAGATAATGGATGGATGAATAATGAATAAATTTAAAGGAGTGTCAACTACAGATACAGAAAGCACACTGAAATGTTTTGACTGTGTTTCTTAAGTTGAGTGCAAAGTCCAAAGAATGTTCCGCATACTCTGTGTTTCAACATCCAGATGCTTTAGCATGTCAGACCCCAGCTCTGTCTCATGCCCTCCTTGAGCGAGCAAGCGAGCGGGCGGGCGGGCAGACGGGCAGTCTGTCTTCTCTAAATACCGTGGCTGATGGTGTTAACTGTGTGCGCTGAGGAGCTGAGCTGGAACCGACCGAAAGCTGGATTTTCAAAACCACACCCGCCGTTGAACACATGAGATCCCGGATTAACTGCCCCGCTCCTGACGAGATGAATCCTGCCGACAGCAGAGGTGTGGCAGGAGAACAAACTGCGTTTCCACTAGGGGTGCGGATCTCTCAGTGTCTCAGTGTTGATTCTTTATCCATCCATCCATTATCTTCTGCTTTATCCTCTATTAGGGTCGCGGGGGGGGGGGGGTTTATGCCAATCTAGGGGAGGACATTTCAGGCGCTGGGCAGATACACCCAGGACAGGACACCAATATGTCACTGGGCACACACTCACTCACACACACACACACACACACACACACACACACACACACACACACACACTATATGGGGCAATTTGGAGAATTCAATTGATGTTTTTGGACTGTGGGAGGAAACCGGAGAACCCGGAGGAAACCCACACGTACACGGTGAGAACATGGAAACTGCACCCAGATGGGAGTCGAACCGGGAACCCCTAGCGCTGAGAGGAGAACATGCCAACCACTAAGCCACCGTGCCACCCCACAAACTGGATCCATCCATCCATTATCTTCCGCTTTATCCTATATTAGGATCCCCATGCCCATCCATGGGAGAACGTTTCAGGCGCTGGGCAAACACACCCAGGACAGGACGCCAATCTATCGCTGGGCACACACTCACACAGACACGCAGACATACACACTCTATATGGGGCAATTTGGAGAATTAAATTTTCCTTGATCCAAGTTTTTGGACTGTGGGAGAAAACCAGAGAACCTGGAGGACACCCACGCAGACACGGGGAGAACATTCGAACCGGGAATCCCTAGTACTGAGAGGAGAACATGCTAACCACTAAGCCACCGTGCCACCCCAAAAACTGGATCGTTTTTCAATATTATAGAAATAACCTTTAACATGTCAGGCGGCACGGTGGCTTAGTGTTTGGCATGTTCTCCTCTCAGCGCGGGGGATCCCAGTTTGAATTCCATTCTGGGTGGAGTTTCCATGTTCTCCCCGTGTCTGTGTGGGTTTCCTCCGGGTTCTCCAGTTTCCTCCCACAGTCCAAAAACATGGATCAAGGTCAACTGAATGCTCCAAATTGCCCCATATAGAGTGTGTTTATGTGCGTCTGTGTGTGTGAGTGAGTGTGTCCAGTGACAGATTGGCGTCCTGTCCTGGGTGTATCTGCCCAGCGCCCGAAACGTTCTCCCCTGGATGGGCATGGGGAACCCCCCCCCACCCCCCCCCCACGACCCGAATAGAGAATAAAGCGAAAGATAATGGATGGATTGATATGTTATGTGTTGATCATGTGTCTATTTTCTATCTCCTTGTGTTGGAATATATAAAAAGTTCCTGCAGTGAGGACACACAGTGCTGAGGTAGGTGTGTTGTCCTTCTCCGACAGTTCTCTAAACTATAAAAAAGTTCCTTCAGCCTCAAAGTACCTTTATTGGCTGTGCAAGAACAGGAAACACCCTTTCCCAAATAGCCCATAATTCGGTCCCTGATGGCGTTTTTATACCGTTGCATTGCCATTGCTGCAGGATCTACTGGGATAGGTCCAAATTCTTGTCAGACGGCCGGCGCGTCCCCATGGTTTTCACCATATATTTATATCAGGTTCTCAAAAGACTCAGATGTCCACGCATCGGTTACGGAAATCAATACAGCGCGGCTCTAAACGCGGTTCACGCCCCATATGGCCTTAATTAGCTAATAGCGGTAATCGGAGACACACAGGACTGTAAGCCTGGTTTACAGAGCGAAGATGCAATCTGCAAACAGCCGGGATCAATTAATCCAGCTGGACGGGGGCTTATTAGAACAAGAACACCAACATTCCTCTTTAAAAGTTACTCTCCCTCAGGAACCGATCGCACTGTCAGGATCAGTGATCGACCGATTGATCGGCTGGTCGATTAATCGGGCCGATTTTTGGCATTTTAAGATAATCGGCATCGGCCGATATACGAGCTCGCAAGGCCGATATTCAAACGACGCCTACAGGCAACGCTGTGTATAACAGTGTTTACTGTCTGCATAATTAGAGCGATTATGGTATTTAGAGAGAAAATGCCAATAGTTTCATTTGGAACTGTAACCTTAGCAACCACTTGAACAGTTAAACTGGCCAACTAATACTAATTAGCGCTGCTAACGCTATAGTAATGTTCCGGGTTGCTATTTGTAACATATACAGTGTTTACTGTTTAAATAATTAGGGCGATTTTGTAAAAGTGGCTAGCTAACGCTACATTGCTCTCTGTATTACAAAAAGTAGAGTGGACAATGATAAACTGTCTAATTACTTTTGTGTCTTGTTTATTCATTCATTCATTCATTTATTATCTTCCACTTAATTCTATATTAGTGTCGTGGGGGGGGGGGGTAGGGTTCCCCATGCCCATCCAGGGGAGAACGTTTCGGGCACTGGGCGGATACACCCAGGACAGGACGCCAATCCATCACTGGACACACTTACTCACTTACACACACTATATAGGGGCAATTTTGATGGGGTTAATTTACCTTAATCCAGGTTTTTGGACTGTGGGAGGAAACCGGAGAACCTGGAGGAAACCCACGCGGACACGGGGAGAACATGGAAACTCCACCCAGATTGGGATTTGAACATGAACCCCCAACTCTGAGAGGAGAACATGCTAACCACTAAGCCACAGTGTCGCCAATAATATTTATCAAATATGGAAAAGTTGGGAGGCATGGTGGCTTGGTGGTTCGCATGTTCTCCTCTCAGTGCTAGGGGGTTCCAGGTTCAAATCCCAATCTGGAGTTTCCATGTTCTCCCCATGTCTGCGTGGGTTTCCTCCGGGTTCTCCGGTTTCCTCCCACAGTCCAAAAACATGTCAATTCAAGTCAATTGAATTCTCAAAATTGCCCCATATAGAGTGTGTCTGTGTGAGTGAGTGTGTGCCCAGCGATGGATTGGCGCCCTGTCCTGGGTCTATCTGCCCAGCGCCCGAGACGTTCTCCCCTGGATGGGCATGGGGAACCCCACCGCGACCCTAATAGAGGATAAGCGGGAGATAATGAATGAATGAATGAATGAAAGGATTATTATTATTATTATTATTATTATAATTATTATTATTATTATTGCTTTTCTAAAAGCTCCTGCAATCATCTTACGTTTTGGGACGACAAATGAAAAACCGCAGGTCTCCTGATCTCATCAAATGAGGAGAGGATTTAGAGAAAGTCAGGCCAAGCTCGTTATTAAAGGAGTGAACATCATTAGGAGGATTTGATTGAGGATTTTGGTCTGAAGAGGTGCAAACAAGTGAGGGGCAAATGAACAGGAAGAGATGAAACGCATCTCAAACAAATGGGCCGTCAAAAAGAGGATCGGCATGGTGCAAAGGATGATGGGATGTGTGTGTGTGTGTGTGTGTGTGTGTGTGTGTGTTATGGTAGTCTCAGGGGCTTTTTGTGGCTTTTTACATTGATTAGATTGCATTAAATTAAAAGTCTCACTGTTTATTTTGTTGTTTGTCTAGTATTTGGGCTGGCTTAGTGGTTGGCATGTTCTCCTCTCAGCGCTAGGGATTCCCGGTTCGAATCTAAATCTGGGTGGAGTTTCCATGTTCTCCCCGTGTCCTCATAGGTTTCCTCCGGGTTCTCCGGTTTCCTCCCACAGTCCAAAAACATGGATCAAGGTCAATTGAATTCTCCAAATTGCCCCATATAGAGTGTGTGTGTGTGCGTGAGTGTGGCCAGTGATAGATTGGCGCCCTGTCCTGGGTGTATTTGCCCAGCGCCCGAAACATTCTTCCCTGGATGGGCATGGTGAACCCCCCGTGACCCTAATAGAGGATAAAGCGGAAGATAATGGATGGATGTCTAGTATTTGTTATTAATTTAATAAGTGCTTCTTGATTCGAGATAAATAATGGTGTTTAAGTATTTTTTCATCCATCCATCCATTATCTTCCGCTTTATCCTCTACTAGGGTTGCGGGGGGTGACACAGACACACTCTATATGGGGCAATTTGGAGAACTTAATTGACTTGATCCATGTTTTTGGACTGTGGGAGGAAACCGGAGAACCCAGAGGAAACCCACGTGGACACGGGGAGAACATGGAAACTCCACCCAGATTGGGGTTAGAATCAGGAATCCCCAGCGCTGATAGGAGAACATGCCAAACCACTAAGCCACTGTGCCACCCCTTGTTTAAGTATTTATTAATATCAAAGATACTGATACTCTTTCAGGGCGGCATGGTGGCTCAGTGGTTAGCATGTTCTCCTCTCAGCACTGGGGTTCGA
Organism: Corydoras maculifer; assembly: GCA_019802435.1. NCBI lineage: Eukaryota > Metazoa > Chordata > Actinopteri > Siluriformes > Callichthyidae > Corydoras > Corydoras maculifer. Next base: position 290,577 of record JAFMOD010000862.1, on the reverse strand, counting down.
ATCCCAATCTGGGTGGAGTTTCCATGTTCTCCCCGTGTCCGCGTGGGTTTCCTCCAGGTTCTCCGGTTTCCTCCCACAGTCCAAAGACATGGATCGAGGTCAATTGAATTCTCTAAATTGCCCCATATATATGTATGTGTGAGTGAGTGTGTGCTGGGTGTACCTGGGTGTATCTGCCCAGCCCCAGAAACATTCTCCCCTGAATGGGCATGGGGAACCCCCCCCCCCCTCCCCATGACCCTAGTAGAGGATAAAGTGGATGATAATGGATGGATGGAAGTTCTTTCTAATGCAGTTGGCTGTTATTCTTTGTGAAAACAAGAATAATGTTTCTAAATAGCTTCACACTTGTGATATAAAGCCATCTATGCCGCTTTGGTGATATGATCTGTACCTCACTGTACCTCAGAGCTAAAGCCTTTCTTTTCCTTCGTGTTTGCCGAATCCCTCTCACAGTAAGCGGGTCTGTGTTGACCTGCTGAGGATGAGGACGAGGCTCCAGTGCAGTCTGTCTTTACGGTGTGATGCAGTGCTAATCAGATTAGATTGGGTTTACAGTCCAGGCCGGCAGCTGCTGATGTCCGTGGTAGGATTTTCAGCTCTAACTTCTGACCCCTGTGCAGGAATCATTAGTCGGGGTGGTTATCAGTGTAGCTGAGGACGACGAAAGATCTATTATAAAAGGGGTAGTTCCGGTCCTTTAATCTGATTGGCTGAGTTGCTTGTCCAGCTGTTCTTCCCCTCTCCCAGATTTTTAATATTTCTGTGTTCTGTAATTTGGCAAGTAGATGGAAGTATTTAATTGTTAAAAGAAACCGGAAACCTGTTACTCAGTGATCAGCATTCACTTTAAAAAACAGACTATATTACATGAAAGAGACCAGATTATCAATCATTCAGTTTAAAAAATAATAATAAATATATATATATATATATATTCATTCATTCATTCATTATCTCCTGCTTTATCCTCTATTAGGGTCGCGGTGGGGTTCCCCATGCTCATCCAGGGGAGAACGTCTCAGGCGCTGGGCAGATAGAACCAGGACAGGGCGCCAATCCATCGCTGGGCAAATATATATATATATATATATATATATATATATATATATATATATATATTAAGTATGGTTAATATATGATTTTCTAATTATATTGTGTTTGTAAGGGTTTTATAAAAATAATAAGACAGAATAGCTGGACAAACAACTTAGATTAAAGGACCGGGACTACCCTTTTTATAATAAAGCAATAAGGAAAGAGAGGGTGTGGCATTATTGTGAATAAATTACTGGAAAGAGGTGGAACTGTACTCGTATATTCACAATAGTGCCACGCCCTCTCGTACCTTATTGCTTTATTAGACAGGTAGTTCCGGTCCTTAAATCTGATTGGAGATGTTTCTGCAGCTGTTCTTTTGTTCCGCCGATGCTTTTTATAATGTTTTATTTGATTTATTCAAAGTATTTAATTGTCAGAAAAACCGGAAACCTGTTACTCAGTGATCAGCGTTCACTTTAAAAACTGGACTAGATTACATCACGAAGAGCAGATTGTCAATTATTTTGTTAGAAAAAATCAATTCTTTATTAAACCTTGTTTTTTTTTATTATAGTCTGTTTGTAATCATTTTATAAAAGCAATAAAACACTATTTTGTGTATTATTTTGAAATCACGTTAAGAGGTGGAACTGCACTGCGTTACGCATCCCTGTGATTTAGTCAGAATAATGCCACGCCCTCTCGTACCTTATTACTTGATTATGTCATGTCCTCATACCACTTAATGAGTGTGGTTATGAACATATGTTTGCAGACTTCACTCTAATTAAATTTCATTTTTATATGTGGCATTCAGAAGACGATAGAAAATGAAATGAGCTCATGATCATTAGGAAGCAGCTTTTGATGCCTCTCATGAGATCAATATAAAAAGCAATTTCGTCATCACATTTTGAACACAAGGCTTCCAGACCTCCAGCGGTGGAACCTCGTTTTATTTCAGCTGCACAGTGGCCGACAGTACGCCGACATCCTTAAAAAAACATGCACCTAGCTACATTTAAAAGGATTTTATGCGTCTTAACTGGAACGTGACATCTGTAGATTATCAGGCTTAGAAGCATTTAAAGAGCACACGGTTCCCGAACATCTGCACCGGAACATCAAGCACGATTTTTTTTTTTTGGAGTTGCTCTTCCAAATTCACTGCGCCTCCTCGCTCGTTATTTTTTACAGTGCATGGTTAACGTTTTAATTGCCAGTACTCCATCCATCCATTATCTTCCGTTTTATCCTCTATTAGGGTCAGGGGGGGTTCCCCGTGCCCATCCAGGGGAGGTTTCGGGCGCTGGGTAGATACACCCAGGACAGGACGCCATTCTATCACTGGACACACACTCACTCACACAGACACACTCTATATGGGGCAATTTGGATAATTTAATTGACTTGATCCATGTTTTGGGACTGTGGTAGGAAACCGGAGAACTCGGAGGAAACCCACGCGGACACAGTGAGAACATGGAAACTCCAACCAGATTGAGAGTCAAACTGGGAATCCCTAGAGGAGAACATGCTAACCACTAAGCCACCATGCCGCCCAATTGCCAGTACTATATATATATTTGTATATATATTTTTTATTTTACACACACACACACTCTATGGGGCAATAACATATACATATACATATTAAGCATTACATGCAATACATTACACTTGAATACATTTTTTTTACTGATGGGGCAGACTGAAGAACCCAGGGGAAACCCACATGGACACGGGGATAACGTGTAAACTCCACCCAGATTGGGCTCATATCTGGGCAGATACATTCAGGACAGGACGCTAATCTATCACTGGACACACACTTACTCACACAGACCGACACAAACAAAAACTACATGGGGCAATTTAGAGCATTCAATTTATCGTGAATCCATATTTTTGGACTGTGGGAGGAAACCCGAGAACCCGGAGGAAACCCACACGGACACGGGGAGAACATGGATACTCCACCCAAATTGGGATTCGAACCTGGATCCCCAGTGCGGGGGGGGGGGGGGGGGGGGGGGGGGGGGGGGGGGGGGGGGGGGGGGGGGGGGGGGGGGGGGGGGGGGGGGGGGGGGGGGGGGGGGGGGGGGGGGGGGGGCCCCCCCCCCCCCGCAACCCATGTAGAGGATAAAGCCGAAGATAATGGATGAATGGAGTCGTTGAGGACTTTTTGGGACCCTTAACAGGTTCCTAAACCCACGTTGGTCAGCGGGGTGATGCAGTGACCATGTTAATCGCTCTTTATGAATGTTTTCTTTATTTTTTGCAGTTTTTAAAGTTGCACCGGGGTCTCTTTCGCACTGTACTTGACGACAGCTCGGGGCTGTTCTAACCACTGTGTTTCGGTGGGGTGTGCTGGTCTAATGTGAGTGGACAGGTGCCGCTGGTCACTTTGAGCACTAGAAAGAAAGCACAAAGACTGACCGCCTACTGAGAGCCTCGAACTGTGAGGCTTTGAGCCATCTGCTGCTAACGGGGTTCAGAACCCCCCCACCCCCCACCCCCCACACATACCAAGACACACACACACACACACACACACAGACACCCCCACACACACTCACAGTGGGAGGAAACATCCCACTGGATTGAGCTGTGCCCAGCTGGTCAGCTGTCCCTCCTCATTGTGTCCTGGCATTCTGTCCTCGGGGGGCGGGGTGGGGGGCGCTAATAAATAATAAAAGTTGACAGGACACGGAATCCAGCGATTAACTTCACCAAACGCCTAATGCAGAATTTTCTACTTAGTAAGCTTCGTCCAAAGCTACATACAGTAACCAACGAGTCAAAACTATTATAAAACGGGGAGTTCCGCTCCTTAAATCTGATTGGCTGAGCTGTTTGGGATATTATTGACCTGTATATGCGTGAAATACAATACATTATTTCCCCGATGTTTATGAAGTGACATCACTGTCAAAAATGGCATACGTGAAAAAAATGACTTAATAATAAATAAGTCTACGCACATACTAATCTAAGAACTGAGCACGTACGAATAAAAAGGTTACGAGTACGAGTTCTTGGATTTAAGCACGTACGAATCAAAAAGTGAAGAACAAGATTTCTAGGATTTTTTAAGAAAAAAATTACTTGTAATCATTAATAAGTCATTTTACCCGACTACGATTTTAAAACGTACAGTGATAAGGATTTACATGTGGGGGGAAATATGATTCGAAAAGTTACGAGTACAAGTTCTTAGACTATGCACATAAGAAACAAAAAGTTACGAGTACGAGTTCTTAGACTACGCACGTACGAAACAAAAAGTTACGAGTACGAGTTCTTGGACTACGCACGTACGAAACAAAAAGTTACGAGTACGAGTTCTTAGACTATGCACATAAGAAACAAAAAGTTACGAGTACGAGTTCTTGGACTACGCACGTACGAAACAAAAAATTACGAGTATGAGTTCTTGGATTACGCACGTACGAAACAAAAAGTTACGAGTACGAGTTCTTGGAGTATGCACTAATGAAACAAAAAGTTACGAGTATGAGTTCTTGGACTACGCACGTACGAAACAAAAAATTACAAATATGAGCTCTTGGATTGAAGCACGTACGAATCAAAAAGTTACGAACAAGATTTCTAGGATTATTTTAGGAAAAAAATGACTTGTGGTCATAAATAAGTCTTTTTCCACAAGTACGTCTTTAAAATGTACGATAATTAGGGTTTACGAATCGAAAAGTTACGAGTACGATTTTTACAGTTTACGCATGTACGAATCAAAAAGTGACAACATACAAGAGGTATTTTAGTAAAGGTAGTAGCTATAGTATTCAGTATTTAAACATTTGATTCGTACGTACGAAAATCCAAAATGTTATACTCGTGATATTTAGAACCGTACGTAATTTTTTTCGATTTGTACATGCGTTCGAATCCCAATCTGCATGAAGTTTGCATGTTCTCCCCATGTCTGTGTGGGTTTGCTCTGGGTTCTCCGATTTTCGTCCCACAGTCTAAAAACATGGATTCAAGGTAAATTGAATGCTCTAACTTGCCACATATAGTGTGTTCTCCATGCCCATCCAGGGGAGAACGTTTCAGGCGCTGAACATATACACCCAGGAGGGGGCGCCAATCTATCACTGGGCACACTCACTCATCCAGACACACACACACACACACACACACACTATATGGGGCAATTTAGAGCATTCAATTTACCTTACCTGGACTGTGGGAGGAAACCGGAGAACCCGGAGGAAACCCAAGCGTACGCGGGGAGAACATGGAAACTCCACCCAGATTGGGATTCAAACCAGGAATCCCTAGTGCTGAGAGGAGAACATGCCAACCACTAAGCCACTGTGTCACAATACAAATATTGTAAAATTACAATAATCTTAACTTAAATACAACTCAAAAAGTTATATAAGTTGGAAAGGAACCTTCAACGTTCTCTCTTTTGTTTGTTTACATTTCAAATCAATTCATTTAAAAGTCCAAAATAAGCACGAAGTCAGTAATAATCGGAACCCACAGACGAATCAAACCCAAACAATATAAATATTAAAATCAAACATTCATCATTCTTCAAACACCACCACGCACCAACAAACAAACATCAAAGCTCCTGAAATAGCCCTCCATCAAACATTTATAACCCCACAAGCCATCAAAAGAGCGCCAACGGATCCTCAAACGTGCTCGATGCACCACCACTCACCAACAAACACCAGCTGCAGTGATGATACACAACCAAGAAACGGTTTCAATGTCAAAAACACAGCGCTGAATCCTAAACCAGCAAACTCCTGTGAACCCCAACACATCCCAGCATTCTCAAACTTTCAACCTCATCAGAGTTTCTTACCTTCAACAAACATCAATCACAATCAGAACCCAAAATCCCATCACTACAACGGTAATGTACCCATGGAACCACTAGTTCTACACTCGTGTGATTTTTCAGTTCCACTGATCATAGAGATGGACTTTGTAGTTCTACACTTCCATTCTGTAGTCCATCTGTATCTTTACATACGTTCTTTGGTATGTTCACTGACGATCAGGACCCCCACAGAGCAGGTATCATTACAGAATTTATACATATATATATATATTCATTCATTCATTATCTCCCGCTTTATCCTCTATTAGGGTCGGTGGGGTTCCCTATGCCCATCCAGGGGAGAACGTCTCGGGCGCTGGGCAGATAGACCCAGGACAGGGTGCCAATCCATCGCTGTATATATATATATATATATATATATATATATATATATATATATATATATATATATATATAAAGTTTGGCCACGCCCCCTTTTTTGCTCCACTTATTCTCCATGTTCTCAGTTCCACGTCCTGTAAAGCTGTTCTTTGTAGTTCTCCAATTCCAGACTGTAGTCCATCTGTTTGGGTTCTACAGTACATACTGTGTACGTCCCCTTTACTCTGTTCTAATGCTCAGAACCCCAATAGTAGCACCACAGAGCAGGGGTTATTGGGTGTGGGCATTATTCCTATCCCAGCAGTGTCACTGAGGTGGAGAAATGAAACTTCACTAACCCCCCCCACCACCACCACATCAGTGTCACTGCAGAACTGACAATAAACAATCCACCACCCAAATGATACCTGTTCTGTGATGCTCCTGACCAACAGAGACCAGAGAACCAACAGGGGACCAACAACAACAAAGAACACAGATGGACCACAGTCTGGAATTGGAGAACTACAAACTCCATCTATATGATAAGTGGAGGAGATAGAGGATGGAGAAAGAAGGGGGCGTGGCCAAACTTTCCTGAGTACCAAAGTTATCAGACGAGATAATGATGTGGCAACATGGCTCCTAATGCAACGGCACCAGAACCAATGCAAGCACGGGAGCTCTGAGTGATTACATAACAGTAACAGTACAGTCCACAAGCGAGATCGAACCGCCTCAGACCCGATGACACCATCAGTTTGTCTCCATCGTGTTTCGGGACTCAATCAAACTCTAAAAACACCTCGGGGCAAATTTTCTAAGTGTGAGATCTCACAAGCTCATCATTCAGAGCATGGCAGACAAATGCTACGAGCTGTTAATCGTGTTTCATTCGGTTTGCAGCCACATGCAGACAATGGAGGCACATGCGGGGACTCTTGCACATGTGGGGCAGTTGTAAAGGAACCAGCTTGTGGTTAAGGAACCAGCCTTTAGGCCTGAAGGACCCCAGTTCGATTCCCAGTCCCCATCCAGGGGAGAACGTTTCGGGCGCTGGGCAGATACACCCAGGACAGGACGCCAATCTATCACTGGGCACACACTCACTCACACAGACACTCTCTATATAGGGGCAAAAAAAGAGCCTTCAATTTACCTTGATGAATTCTCCAAATTGCCCCATATAGAGTGTGTCTGTGTGAGAGAGTGTGTGTCCAGTGATATATTGGCAGCCTGTCCTGGGTATATCTGCCCAGCACCCGAAATGGATGGGCATCTCTCCTGGATGGGCATGGGTAACCCTCCCGAGTCCCTAGTACAGGATGAAGCAGAAGATAATGGATGGATGGAAGGTAACAGTGCAGGTGGCCGCTAGTGGTGTGAGCCACATGTGCAAAAAATCTTATAAATCTTTAAGAGTTTGTATTAAAAATGTGTGCAATTCCATATGCACTCCAGCACCCACTGTGTATATCTATTTATGCTCTACTAGGGTGGTTTCAGGCGCTGGGCAGATACACCCAGGAGACGGAGCCAATCTATTGCTGGGCACACACTCACACACACAAACACACTCTATATGGGGCAATTTGGAGAATTTAAATTGACCTGGATCCATGTTTTTGGACTGTGGGAGGAAACCGGAGAACCCGGAGGAAACCTACGTGGACACAGGGAGAACATGGAAACTCCACCCAGATTGGGATTCGAACCTGGAATCCCTAGTGCTGAGAGGAAAACATGCTAACCACTAAGCAGGAGTTTCCATGTTCTCCCCGCGTCCATGTGGGTTTCCTCTGGGTTTTCCAGTTTCCTCTCACAGTACCAAAAACATGGATCAAGTCAATTGAGTTCTCCAAATTGCCCCACATAGAGTGTGTCTGTGTTTGTGTGAGTGAGTGTGTGCCCAGTGATGGAATGGCGCCCTGTCCTGGGTGTATCTGCCCAGCGCCCGAAACGTCCTGCATTTTTCTACAAGATAATGCCAGACGACACTCTGCAGCAATCACAACATCATGGCTACATAGGAGAAGGATCTGGGTACTGAAATGGCCAGCCTGCAGTAAAGATCTTTAACTATAGAGAACATTTGTAATCATCATAAAGAGGACGGTGCAACAAATACGATTGAACATTTAGAGGACTGTATTAGACATGAATGTGAGAGCATTCCTATTTCTAAAGTGGACAAACTGGTGTCCTGTGAGTGTTGTAAGAAGAAGGGGGGGATGTCACACAGTGGTAAAAATGGACGTGTCCCAACTTTTTTGGGATTTGTTGACACCATGAAATTTGGAACATATTTTTCCCTATAATATTGACATTTGCCATCTACACATAATTGCATTTAGTTTATATATATATATATATATATATATATTCATTCATTCATTCATTATCTCCCGCTTATCCTCTATTTGGGTCGCGGTGGGGTTCCCCATGCCCATCCAGGGGAGAATGTCTCGGGCGCTGGGCAGATAGACCCAGGACAGGGCGCCAATCCATCGCTGGGCACACACTCACTCACACAGACACACTCTATAGGGGGCAATTTTTTGAGAATTCAATTAACTTGATCCATGCTTTTGGACTGTGGGAGGAAACCGGAGAACCCGGAGGAAACCCACGCAGACACGGGGAAAACATGGAAACTCCACCCAGATGGGGATTCAAACCGGGAATCCCTAGCGCTGAGAGGCGAACGTGCTAACCACTAAGACACCGTGCCGCCCCTAGAATATATATATATATACTACTTCATAAGTAATTATAGGGATTTAAAGAAATCAAGAGTGCTTGATGAAGGCATGAAAACAGTCTCTAAATCTCCATTTCCTCTCTCTCTCTCTCTTTCTGTCTCCTCATCGTCCTCTCATGAAGAAGACAGGAAATTCCTCGCATGTGAAATATGCGTCCCAGAGGAAAATTTCGAAGACAGACTTAAATAACGTGAGTGAAAGAGGAAGTGTAGCAAGGGGCAGTCCCTACGAGGGAGGGGACAGATGGACAGAGAGAAAGAGCAGGACTGTGGGAGACATGTCTGCACGTCGGGATGGAAAGACGTTTATCTGGACTGCATAAAACTCTCACATCCACATGATGGAGGGCAGAACGAGTCGGAGGAATAAATACGAGTAAATGGGAAGGGGGGGGGGGTCCGAAAATAAATAAAGACACATTTAAACGGGGGTCGGGGGGTCGGGGGGGTAAATATTTACATGATTTCATCGTCCAAAGAGCACTATTTCGTGGAAAACAAAGATTTTAGAATGTTTGTGGTCTGAATTGTGGAAATGCGTGTGTGTGTGTGTGTGTGCTTCTGTGTACTTTTGGTGTTTGATGTGTGTAGGCTTGTGTGTGTATATGTGTGTGTGTGTGTGTGTGTGTGTGTGTGGTCTGAATTTAACTCGGGCCGCACGGTGGTGTAGGGGATAAAACATTCGCCTTTCAGCGCTGGGAATCCAGGTTCGAATCCCACACAGAGGAATCACACACACACACACACACACACACACACACACACACACACACACTGAGTGTGCTTCTCTGACTCATGAGCAGGGGATCAATTTCTGCTCATCAACGTTCTGTAAGAGAACCATCAGATAATCCATCCATGATAAAAGTTCAAAACTGCATCATCAGCATGTTCATCGATTTGTGAAAGAAGATAGAGAAAGCATCAGTGAACTGAATACTGAACTGACATGAAAACATACACACACACACACACACACACACACACACACACACACACACGGACACAAACACACACGGACACACATATACACAAACACACACATAAACAAACACAGACACAAACACATAAACACACACATTACATATACAGATAAACACACACATTACATATGTACACACACACACACATACTCACACGCATACATACACTGACACGCACACACATTGTACATGAACACATACACACATAAACACACACACATCAAATATACACACAAGCCTAAACACATCACACACACTCAACAAGCACACACACACACACGCGTACACACAAACACACATCCAAACACACATTTCCACACACACAAGCGTACCTACACACATAAACACACATATAAAAACACACACACACATTACATATGCACACAAACACACACACGTACACGTACTCACACGCACACATACACAGACACGCACACACATTGTACACGAACACATACACACATAAACACACACATCAAATATACACACAAGCCCAAACACATCACACACACTCAACAAGCACACACACACACACACACACACGCGTACACACAAACACACATCCACACACACAAGCGTACCTACACACACACACATAAACACACATATAAACACACACACACATTACATACACACCCACAAACACACACACACGTGTAATCACATGCACACATACACTGACATGCAAACACACATTACAAACACACACACACACACACACACACACATCAAATACACGTGCACACACACACATCACAAGCACACACACAAGTACACACAAACACATCCACACACACAAGCATACCTACACACACACACACACACACACACACACACAAAGACCCCCAAACACACGCACACAAACACACACACACACAAAGACCCCCAAACACACACACACAAACACACACACACAGACACATTAAGTAAGTACTTACATCAGTGAATTATGTCATCCTCTCTCTCTCTCTCTGTCTCTCTCTCTGTCTCTCTCGCTCTCTCTCTCTCTCTCTCGCTCTCTCTTTCTGAACATCACAGGGGATTTAGTTTCCGTATCATGTGAAGTGAGGATCTGAGAAAGTTTCATGTAGCATTAAAAATCCATGCGATGCCACGGGCGCGATGCCACACGAGCGATGCCACACGCGCGATGCCACAGCATCTGTGTAAACAGCATTAACAATGAAAACAGCTCCTCACTGAAAACAGTTCTGCACGCTGATGAGCAGACATATTTACTCGTGTCATCTTTTAACAGTCTACAGGAACGTCTGAGGAACAAAACGATACTTAACTCATCAAACCCCCGGAACTGAGCTACGAATAAGAAAAACAACAACTATGGGATCAAACTGAATTTCAATGAAACTGAAACCAAACGGTAAATTCAATCTGCTCGTTCTTTTCTTTTTTAAATAAATATATTCATTCATCCATCCATTATCTTCTGCTTTATCCTATATTAGGGTCGTAGGGGGGGGGTTTCAGTCACACCCAGGACAGGGAACCAATCTATCACTTGAGACACACTCACTCACACACACACACTCTATATGAGGCAATTTGGAGAATTCAACTGACCTTGATCCATATTTTTGGACTGTGGGAGGAAACTGGAGAACCCGGAGGAAACCCACGCGGACATGGGGAGAACATGGAAACTGGGATTCGAACCAGGAATGCACAATCACACACATATACACACACATGGACATCACATACACACAAAAACTCACACACACAGACATCGCATCACGTACACACACACAAACACATACACACACACACACACACACACACACACACACACACATGATCACTCACATTACATCACATACAGTGTGATGAAACACTGACATGCACATTCACTCACATACAAAGACACACAAACCTCACATACACACAAAAACTCAAAACACACACACACATTACCTTACGTACACACAAACACTGGCATGCACTTATACACACACACACATCATACACACAGATACTGACACACACACACACACACACACAAACACATATTATCTCACATACAAACACTAACATGCACACACACACACAAACACACACAAAAACACACATTATCTCACATACAAACATGCACACACACACACATCACATACACACATCACATACACACTAAACACACACACACACACACAACACACACATTACCTTAAATACAGACAAACACTGACATGCACACATACACACAAAATCTCATTCACAGACACACACAAAACACATTACCTCAAATATAGACAAACACTGACATGCACACATATATATACACACATACACACACACACACACACACACACACACACACACACACACCACATACACACAAAATCTCATTCACAGACCCAGACACACACACTGCAAATTGAATGTTAACCCTAGCTGCTCTCTGGGCGCAGTATACAGGGCTGCCCACCACTCCAGGCATGTGTGCTGACTTCACTCAGTGTGTGTGTGCGTGTGCGTGTGTGTGTGTGTGTGTGTTTCACTGCACGGATGGGTTCATAAGAGAACCACGCAACTTCTGCCAGCTATTTGCTATGCAGGACCCCCCCCCCACTTTCTTCTTTACCCAAACTCCATCTGAAATGTCCTCACACACAGGAGTGTGGGGCAAACTACAAAAAGATGCTAGCATAAGAGGGAGGCCCTTGGAGTGATGACACAAAGGAAGATTTGAAGGGCAGCGATTCGCTCAGAGTTCTTAGGGGCAATTGTATTGTAAGCCACATGAGAAAGCCGTTAGGGGTCAGAGGTCAGCTCCTTTGGTGGCTTTCCTGCTGTTTCTGGAAATAAAGGAAGAACGATGGGGCAATTGAACTTCTCTTTTCTTTCTCCTCCCTCCCTCAGCCAGATCCATCTGTCCAGCCGGAACTGACTTCATCCACCCCGACCCCGCCTCCAAATCCAAAATATACAGTTCTTTGTGTAAATATAATTATTCATCCATCCATTATCTTCCGCTTTATTCTGTACTAGGGTCATGGGGGGGGGGGGTCCCCATGACCATACAGGGGAGAACATTTCAGGCGCTGGGCAGATACACCCAGGACAGGACACCAATCTGTCGTCTGGCATGCTGACTCACACAGACACACACAGACACACACAAACACACTATATGGGGCAATTTAGAGCATTCGATGTACCTTAAATCCATGTTTTTGGACTGTGAGAGGAAACCCAGTTGGACACAGGCCTGGGGAGAACATAGAAACTCCACCCAGATTGCGGTTCAAACCTGGATCCCCAGTGCTGAGAGGAGAACATGCCAACCACCGAACGGAATATTTACACAGGGCGTGCTGTTTTTGGAACAGTCTTTAAAAAGGCACAGTGGCTTAATGGTTAGCTATTCAGCGCTGGAGATCCAGGTTCGAATCCCAATCTGAGTGGAGTTTCCATGTTCTCCCCGTGTCCATGTGGGTTTCCTCCGGGTTCTCCAGTTTCCTCCCACAGTCCAGAAAACGTTGATCAAGGTCCATTCCATCCATCCATCCATTATCTTCTGATTTATCCTCCATTAGGGTCGTGGGGGGTGGGGGGGGGGATTGGTTCCCCATACGCATTATGTTATCCAGGGAAGAACATTTTGGGCGCTGGGCAGATACACCCAGGACAGGACGCCAATCTATTGCTTGACACACACTCACTCACACACACAAACACACTTTATATGGGGCAATTTGGAGAATTCAATTGACCTTGATCCATGTTTTTGGACTGTGGGAGGAAACCGGAGAACCTGGAGGAAACCCACACGGTCATGGGGAGAACATGGAAACTCCACCCAGCTTGGGATTCGAACCAGGAGTCCCTAGAACTGAGGAGAACATGCTAACCATTAAGCCATCGTTCTGCCCCTTCAAGGTCAATTAAAATTGCCCCATATAGAGTGTGCGTGTGTGAGTGAGTGTGTGCCCAGTGATAGATTGGCAACTTGTCCTGGGTGCATCTGCCCAGCGCCCGAAATGTTCTCCCCTGGATGGATTCCCCCCGACCCTAGTAGAGGATGAAACGGAAGATAATGGATGGATGAATGAAGGGCTGCTCTAAATTAAATTGATCAGTTTATCATGCAGCGAAGAGGGTACCACAACCAGGCAATACAAGAAACACCAGTTCAAGTACATAAGCAACACAGTCTGTAGAAGTTAGCATGTTCTCCTCTCAGAGCTAGAGATCCAGGTTCGAATTCCAATCTGGGTGGAGTTTCCATCTTCCATGTGTCCATGTGGGTCCATGTGGGTTTCCTCCGGGTTCTCCGGTTTCCTCCCACAGTCCAAAAACATGAATCAAGGTCAATTAAATTCTCCAAATTGCCCCATATAGTGTGTGTGTGTGTGTGTGAGTGTGTGTCCAGTGATAGATTGGCACTCTGTCCTAGGTGTATCTGCCCAGCGCCCGAAACTTTCTCCCCTGGATGGACATGGGGAACACCCCCCCCACGACCCTAATAGAGAATAAAGCGGAAGATGATGGATAGATGGATGAATGAAGCGCTGCTATAAATTGACTTGATAAACCACACAGCCTGTAGAGGTTAGCATGTTCTCCTCCCAGAGCTGGGGATCCAGGAATTGGAATCAATCTGGGTGGAGTTTCCATGGTCTCCCTATAGGGTGTATCTGCCCAGCACGCAAAATGTTCTCCCCTGGATGGACAATGGGATGATGGGACGATTGGGGTCTGACAGAGTACACGGTATGTACTGTAGAACCCAAACAGATGGACTACAGTCTGGAAGTGGAGAACTACAATTCCATCTTTCCAGATAGTGGAACTGAGAACATGGAGAATAAGTGGAGCAGAAAGTGGGGCGTGGCCAAACTTGTTGGTGCCTAATGGTGGCTTGACGCCTCCATCTTTTGTTACATCTGGCAGCAGCCACCACCCACAACAGTTCATTAGGAACCGGAACGTGAAGAACCCCGTCGAAAACAAGCGACTTATTAGAGCTGAGGAATTCAAAGCTCTGCGATGTTCCACTAATTACTCATTATTAACAGAGTCTGTCAAACGATCAGCCTAACGAGGCATGAAGTAAATACTTGGCTTGGGCGCAAACACGTGAAGAACCGAGAGGCCGGGGCGGTCGGGCTGAAGACATTCGGGCGCTCACATTCACCCTGCGGAACCACAACAAGCGTGGCTTCTGCTCCTGAAAACTAATAACCGAGCGTCCACAAAGTGGGACGTGTTCCCACGCGTGGCCTCACGTCACACCGGCAATATCGTATGGAGGCGCTGTTGATGTTTCCCCAACACGCTGGTGGAGTGGGGTCCTGCGAACGCGTGAAAGCACGCAGACGGGCAGGAAGTCTCGCAGCTTTTTATGAGACTGCATAGGACTGAGGCACGAGCGCGCCGTCCCAACTTACAACTCCCAGCTCCGTCTCGCACAGACAGAGAACGTTCCACAACCGAGGAGAACGTCCTCGCTGAGACAGAGCTGCTGAGCATAAATCAACAACCGAGACGACGTTCCGGAAATGTAGTCAGGTGGTTCCTAAGACCAGTCCACGCTCTGCAGACCTGTCTGTCTGTCTCTGTCTGTCTGTCTACGTATCTGTCTGTCTGTCTCTGTCAGTATGTTTCTGTCTGTCTGTCTGTATGTTTCTGTCTGTCTATATGTTTCTGTCTGTCTGTCTACTTATTTGTCTGTCTGTCTGCCTTTTTATCTATCTATCTATCTGTCTGTCTTTCTGTTTCTGTCTGTCTCTCTGTCTGTATGTTTCAGTCTGTCTACGTATCTGTTTGTCTGTCTTTCTGTCTCTCTGTATGTCTGTTTCTGTCTGTCTGTTTTTGCCTGCCTGTCTACTTATTTGTCTGTCTGTCTATGTATCTGTCTGTCCATCTTTCTCTCTCTGTCTGTCTGTCTACTTGAATGTTTCTGTCTGTTTGTCTGTCTGTTTTTATGTTTCTGTCTGTCTGTCTATCTGTATGTATCTGTCTATATGTTTCTGTCTGTCTGTATGTATCTGTCTGTGTCTGTCTGTCTGTCTGTCTGTCAGTCTCTCTGCTGTTCTTTGATCCACCTGTCTGTTTGTCTCTCCATCCTTCAGTCTGTGTACTGATCTTCCTGTCTGTCTGTCTTGCTCTCTCTCTCTCTCTCTGTCTGTCTCTCTGTCAGTCTCTCTAAATGATGTGTGCTTTAAACCATAACCAAATTAAAAACCCATTAACACTAAGAAATGATTTATAAACCTGAAACTTCAAAGATCTCCCTTGGAACATTTAACAGTGTTGAAATGAAGCACTACCGGGTGCCGTGCCGCGGCGTGAGGACAGACACTGGCAGAACGAGGGGAAAGGTTGAGTAGAGTTACGACTCTGTATTTCATCTGCACATGGTCCGCTGACAGCAGCTTCCTGCCGCTAAAACAAGACACAGGATGTATACACACACTCACACTTCACAAACGAATTCCTCACCAGCAGCCATCCATACGAGCGTCCCGCTGGACGCTTCTCATATGGAATTCGGTTCCCGGCCAAAAACACACACGCGAGCGCCGGCAACAGCGTCGGATATCCCTCAAACGCCTCCACCCTCACCGAACGTGATGTTGGGTTGAATTATTAATGAGCAAATTGGCCTGGGATATGGAAATAACTGAAGGACGAAGTGAATTCCAGACATATAAATCCTATTATCCTAAAGACGATGCTATTAATATTCATGAGACCATCTTATTAATATTTACGAGATCGTTTTAATCACGAGGTTACAAATCCACTATCCATTAAAAAGCATAATGTTATATTCCGTGTACACAAGTTGAGATTTTAAAAACAGCTATCAATCAGTGTAACCTGTTTACACAGCCTTCTGTGTGTGTGTGTGTGTGTGTGTGTGTGTGTGTGTGTGTGTGTGTGTTTGTGTGTGTGTGTGTGTGTGTGTTGGTTTGGCCCAATGACATGCTGACTAACTCCTTCCACTCTCAGAGCCTCTTACTGCTTCATGAAGAGGCTCTTCTGCCCGGCACTGTAGGCGGCTGAACCGCTGTTGCCACGGTAATGCACCGGGAGTCAGTTTCTATAGCAACCGATAACAGTATCAGGAAGGCCTTCGAAATGTCATAAAAATTAAAAATACAAAGCTAATTTTTCCAGCTGTAGGACTGAATTAGAGACATTAAACTTGAGACATGAAGAATCAAACTTAAGACATTACACATTAAACATGAGACATTGCACATGAGACCTTACACATTAAGACATTACACATTAAAAATGAGACGTTACACATGAGACCTTACACATAAGACATTAAACATGAGATGTTACACATGAGACATTACACAATAAACATGAGACATTAAACATGAAACCTTACACATAAGACAT
>JAFMOD010000862.1:261373-272760 GCA_019802435.1 Corydoras maculifer | reverse complement strand
AGAGTGTGTGTGTGTGTAATAAAGAAGGAGAGTGTGTGTGTGTGTGTGTGTGTGAATGAGAGAGATAGAGAGAGAGAGAGAGACAGATAGAGTGTGTGTGTGTGTGTGTAATAAAGAAGGAGTGTGTGTGTGTGTGTGAATGAGAGAGATAGAGAGAGAGACAGATAGAGAGTGTGTGTGTGTGTGTGTAATAAAGATGGAGAGTGTGTGTAATAAAGACGCAGAGTGTGTGGGTGTGAGTGTGTATATAAAACACTGTGGGAACCAAAACTTTTTACACACTGACATGTTCATAATTCGGTTCATGGTTAGTTTAGGGTTAGTTCATGGTTAGTTCATTCATTCATTCATTCATCCATTATCTTCTGCTTTATCCTCTATTAGGGTCGCGGTGGGGTTCCCCATGCCCATCCAGGGGAGAACGTCTCGGGCGCTGGGCAGACAGACCCAGGACAGGGCGCCAATCCATCGCTGGACACACACTCACTCACACAGACACACTCTACAGGGGGCAATTTGGAGGATTCAATTGACTTGATCCATGTTTTTGGACTGTGGGAGGAAACCGGAGAACCCGGAGGAAACCCACGCAGACACGGGGAGAACATGGAAACTCCACCCAGATGGGGATTCGAACCGGGAATCCCTAGCGCTGAGAGGCGAACGTGCTAACCACTAAGCCACCGTGCCGCCTGGTTAGTTCATAATTAGCTTATTTTTAGTTCAAGTATAGTTTATGTTTAGTTTAAGGTTGATTCATGGTTAGTTTATGGTTAATTTAAGCTTAGTTTAGAGTAAATTCGTAGTTATTTTATGGTTAGTTCATAGTTATTTTATGGTTAGTTTAGGGTTATTTCATTGTTATTTATAGGTCAGTGTATGGTTACTTTAAGGTAAGTTTATGGTTTGTTTAGGTTAGTACATACTTAGTTTATGATTAGTTTATAGTTATTTTATGGTTAGTTCATGGTTAGTTTAGTGTAAGTTCATGGTTAGTTCAGTGTAAGTTCATGGTTAGTTTATGGTTAGTTTGGGGTTAGTTATGTGTAAGTTCATGGTAAGTTCGTGGTTTAGTTGATGTAAAGTTGGTAGTAATTATGGTTAAGGTTTGAGTGAGACTTACAGGTGTGCGTGTGTGTGTGGTGTGTGTGGGGGAGCAGAAAGAGACAGCAGTATCAAAAAAGTTTAGAAGGAAGAAATAAAGAGAAAAGAACTAAACGAGGAAAAGAAACACACACACACACACACACACACACAATGGAAATGGTTGAGGAAATGCTTTGATCTTATCAGCACTGTGTGAGAATGATGGTTTTGGGTTATTTATATTGTCCACAGTAACACCATATAAGAACTAAAGACTCAAACTAGACTAAACACGACTTTAGAAAGTACTTTCACTGTGTGTGTCATTTGTAACTTGATAAAGTTCAAAGATAGTGAGCTGAGTACAGCTTCAAAGTGAGCTGTACTGCTTTTTATTTTCTTCAATAATATATGTCATGGGCGGCACGGTTGCTTAGTGTTTGGCATGTTCTTCTCTTAGCACTAGGGATTCCCGGTTCCAATCCCAATCTGGCTGCAGTTTCCATGTCCTCCCCGTGTCCGTGTGGGTTTCCTTCAGGTTCTGTGGTTTCCCCCCACAGTCCAAAAACATGGATGAAGTCAATTGAATTCTCAAAATTGCCCCATATAGAGTGTATCTGTGTGAGTGAGTGTGTGCCCAGCGATGGATTGGCGCCCTGTTCTGGGTCTATCTGCTCAGTGCCCGAGACGTTCTCCCCTGGATGGGCATGGGGAACCCCACCGCGACCCCAATAGAGGATAAGCGGGAGATAATCCATCGCTGGGCACACACTCACTCACACAGACACACTCTAAACGGGGCAATTTTGAGAATTCAATTAACTTGATCCATGTTTTTGGACTGTGGGAGGAAACGGGAGAACCCGGAGGAGACCCACGCAGACACGGGGAGAACATGGAAAATCCACCCAGATGGGGATTCGAACCGGGAATCCCTAGCGCTGAGAGGCGAACGTGCTAACCACTAAGCCACCGTGCCGCCTAGCCCAAAGACAATTAAACACAAATCTCACACATACTGACAATATGTAGCATAGTGTGAAAAAAGGTACTAAATTACACAAATTTGGGGGGGGGGTGCTTTTGTAAAAATTTAAAAATTTAAAAAATAAATAAATAAAAAAAAAGTAAAAATGTAACTAATTCTTCGGCATGTTGCTTGCGGACTGACACGCAGCGCCGCGCGCAGTGTCCCAGTGCCGGGACATTTAATGATCCAATGAAGGTCATTTAAACACCAGGACATTTCCTCACTTTAATAAAACCCGGGACAGGACTTGAAATACAGACATGTCCCGGGAAATACGGACGTTAAGATAACGGACGTTAAGACATGTTCTCCATCCTGTATCATCACCGTGGTGCTCCGTGCAGCTCCATTCATTTTCGCAGAGCTGCATGATCCACGTTCTTTATTTGTGTGCAGTGTGAAGCTCCCGCAGTTTTGCTTTAAACAGAAGCTTTTTCTGCGTTGGCTGTATTTCATTTCTATGATTTATTAACTTGTGTTGCAGACTCCGCCTCGTTTTGTTCAACCGCTATTATTTTCCAGCGTTATTGAAGCGTTATTGACGTAAGCGGTTACGACATCGCGAGTAAGACAGAAATAGTGCCACCCAACGAATCGATTTTTATCGATTTTATCGATTCATTGTTGCAGCCCTAACTACGACGATTACTTAATGGAACCTGGATTTTTTTCTTGGACTGGCATCCAAGGCAGGACGCCCTCAATGGACTTATAATGTGGTTAATTGTTACATACAGGTCCTCTGATCAACAGAACATCAGTGTCCTACACTGTTGATGATGCCGGCCGCTCAAGGAGGTCACTGAGGTCACTCAAGGAGGTCCCCCACTGAGGCTCAACATAACAAAGAGTTTTTTCTTGCCGCTGTCTTTTCGGCTTGCTCGTTGGGGGTTTAAAGGGCTTATAACTCTGTAAAGCTGCTTTGTGACGATGTCCTATTGTAAAAAAACGATCTATAAATAAATGACTTGAGCTGACTCGGCAAAATAAAGCACTTTATCAGCTCAAAATTAGCTATGTTTTTTCATTTACTTATTATTTCCTACTAAAAAGACCAACAGATGTTTCTCCTCCGGCCGAGATAAAGCTGCAGCACATACTGGGATAATGTAATGCGAATATTGTAGCTGCATTGTGGCCCGAACCAGTAATCAAGTCATTCCCAGCGAATTCCATTCTCCATTCATCCCTATAGAACCCATCATAAATCATACTTAACAGCACACTGCTGAAGGAAAGCCTGCTAATTCAGTCACTTGTACCTTGTGCCCTTCCACCAGGCTCCCTTGGGTCATTTGTCTGGGACCAGCTTTATAAAGGCAAATTATAGATCCGAACGCTGGTTAGGAGGAACTTCGTCCTAATTGTGGTCTGGGAGTGGAGCTAATTTAAGAGCGGTTACATCATGTGTTGGTGTTGGGCAATAGAACTGTGCGCTGAAGTTCCAGTCTAACTTCATCCCTTCAGGAAAACTGCCGTTGAGCAACACTGGAAAAAAGAAAGTGCCTTGACTTTCATAGTGTTACACTGAGAGGTTTCATAAGACCCCCAGGTTTTCTAATGTTTTTAGGATTACGACAGACATATTGCCCCGACCAAGTTCGATTTCAATGAACCATAGACCAGGATGTCTAACAAACCCTTATACGAGGTGATCTGAGGTAAATTCATCCAAGTGTTTTATAGAAGGTCTGTAAGAAATCTAGGAGAGAATTGACTGGTGTAACTAGGGTTGCCACCCATCCCCTAATTTAGGGAATCGTCCTACATTCGGCAAATAATGTTTTGTCCCGTATCGAACAGACAGGGGGCGATATGTTCCATATTTTCATAAATGTCATTTGTGGATCAAGTCAATTGAGTTCTCCAAATTGCCCCATATAGAGTGAGTGTGTGAGTGAGTGCCTGCCCAGTGAGTGCCTGAGTGAGTGTGTGAGTGAGTGCCTGCTGGGTGTATCTGCCCAGCACCCGAAACGTTCTCCCCTGAATGGGCATGGGCATGGCCATGGAGAACCCCCCCCCCCCCCGAGACCCTAATAGAGGATAAAGCGGTAAGGGATAAGGGATGGATGGATGTCTTTTGGCATGGAACCTTTATCCGAAAATTGTTCAGACACTGATTACAATCAGCAGATGATGTGCAGCTTATTGAATCAGACTGCGCTCTTTGTGCAAACACTGATTTGAATCTGATAAAAACAGGAAGCAGCGTCTGCTCGGTCATCCGAAGATCATTTGGTGCAGGTCGCCAAGAAAGAGAAAGAGTAATATTTCATTACAGCAAAAGAACCGAGTTCCTGATCCGACCCAGTTCCCAGAGACTGACCTCAGCTATAAGAGAACAATGTTTTTATATCATGTTCAAATAAAAAACAGCTATTACTCGCTCGTAATGGGCGGCACGGTGGCTTAGTGGTTAGCACATTCGCCTCTCAGTGCTGAAATTGCCCTATATAGTGTGTGTGTGTGTGTGTGTGTGTGTGTGTGTGAGTGAATGTGTGCTCAGTGATAGATTGGTGTCCTGTCCTGGGTGTATCTGCCCAGCGCCCGAAACGTTCTCCCCTGGATGGGCATGAGGAACCCCCCCTAGTACCCCCCCTAGTGACTCTAGTAGAGGATAAAGCGGAAAAGAATGGCTGGATGGGAGGCTTTAAAGGGTGGCACAGTGAAGTAGTGGGGATCCAAGTTCAAATCCCAATCTGGGTGGGGTTCCGTGTTCTCCCGGTGTCCATGTAGGTTTTCTCCGGGTTCTCCGGATAAAATGGCCTCTGGTTTCCTCCCACAGTCTAAAAACATGGATTCAAAGTGGATTGGCTGCTCTAAATTGCCCCTATATAGAGCATGTGTGTGTGTGTGTGTGTGTGTGCCCATTGATAGACTGACGTCCTGTCCTGGGTGTATCTACCCAGTGCCTGAAACGTTCTCCACTAGATGGACATGGGGAACACCCCCCCCCCCCCGCGACCCTAGTAGAGGATAAAGTGGAAGATAATGGATGGATGGGATGCTTTTAGGGGCGGATCAGTGATGAAGTGGTCAGCTTGTCCTATTGGCACTGGGGCTTCAGGTTCGAATCCTTATCCCGAGTTTATCCCTGTGTCTCCCATGTTCTCCCTGTGTCAGTGTGGGTTTTCTCCAGATGAAACGGCTACTCTAAATTCTCTCTATCGAAATCTCCACAGTCTGAAAACATGGATTCAAAGTTAATTTGGTGCTATTAATCGCCCCTATATAGTGTGTGTATGTATCCTGTCCTGGGTGTATCTGCCCAGCCGCCGAAACTTTCTCCCCTGGATGGGTATGAGGAACCCCCCCCCCCCCAATGACTCTAGTAGAGGATAAAGCGGAAGAGAATGGCTGGATGGGACGCTTTAAAGGGTGGCACAGTGAAGTAGTTGGCAGCATGTCCACCTCTGCTGGTGATCCAGGTTCGAATCCCAATCTAGTTGGAGTTTCCATGTTCTCCTTGTGTCCGCGTGGGTTTCCTCCGGGTTCTCCGGTTTCTTCCCACAGTCCAAAAACACGGATCAAGGTAAATTGAATGCTCCGAATTGCCCCATATAGAGTGTGTTCAGTGTGAGTAGGTGACACCCCCCCGTGACCCTAGTAGAGGATTAAATGAAAGAAGATGAATGAATGAATGATTCTTTCTTTTGAAACTGTTCCTGAACCTGCCCAGATCATTAGTCCATTATTATGTAGGGTAAAAAATTAGGGCACTTCATAAGCAGCGAAGGCATTTCACTTTCAGACTACGTTTCCCATGTGCATCCAGTTTTTAGGTTAAAGGAAAGCCCCCGTTTATTTGGCGTCTATGTTCCAAAAAAAAAAAAAAGCCCGAGGTGCATGAAGAAACATAAGTCTGCTCTCTTTAGCCAGGAAACTGGGCCATTTGAGAAAGAAATGTGCTGACGGTGTAGAATATGGGGGCTGTGTTTATCACCTGTCACTTTCCAAACCGTGGAAAGATGGAGGAGGTTGTTTATATAAGGACCAGCCAACATACTGCTCTTTAAATGAGTTTCTCTTACTGTTGTTCTATTTATGGATATAAATAATGCTGCACTGACATGGTGCTTCAGTGGTTAGCATGTTCTCCTTTCAGCGCTGGTTCGAATCCCAGTCTGGTAGGGCATGGTCAGCACGTCCGCCTCTTAGCATTTTGAATCCCAATCTCGGTCAAGTTTCCATGTTCTCTCCGTGTCCGTGTGGGTTGCCACTGGGTTCTCCGGTTTCCTCCCACAGTCCAACAATATGGATTCAAGGTAAACTGAATGTTCTGAAATTGCCCCATATAGTGTGTGGTAGTGTGTGAGTCTGTGCAGGTGAGTATGCCCAGTGATGGAAGCCCTGGACAGCATCCCTGGAGCAATGAGGGTTAAGGGTCTTGCTCAAGGACCCACATTGGTAACTTCAGTGGAACTGGTATTTGAACCCACAACCTTCAGATTGAAATCCCAACACTCTAACCAGTGAGCTAGTTAATTAATTAGAAGGAACCCCACAGTAAGACAAATAGAGACAAAATACCTGTGTGTGGGATTCCTCCGGGTTCTCGGGTCTCCTCCCACAGTCCAAAAACATGAATTTAAAGTAAATTGAATGCTATAAAATTGCCCCATATAGAGTGTGGTTGTGTGTAAGTGAGTGTGTGCCCAGCGATTGATTGGCGGGCTGTCCTGGGTATACCCGCCCAGTGCCTGAAACGCTCTCCCATGGATGGGAACCCCCTCGTCTTATTAGCACTGGGGATCCAGGTTCGAATCCCGATCCCGAGTTTCCATGTTCCCCCCGTGTCATTGTGGGTTTTCTCCGAGTTCTCCAGATGAAATGGCTACTTTAAATTCCCTCTATCTATATCTGCAGTTTCCTCCCACATGGATTCTTAACTTTGAACATGGATTCAAAGTTAATTTGGTGTTATAAATTGCCCCTAGATAGTGTGTGTGTATGTGTGTGAGTGTGTGTCCGGCAATGGGGGTCCAGCAACCTGGGATTTGAACCCACAACCTTCAGATTGAAATCCCAACACCATTAAAATAGCATTCCGCCAAAGTCAGAGTGCATCTGGCTCTTAAAGAGAATGGCAAGTGACCCATTGATTGATTGGCTTATTGCATGTGATGAACAAAACACACTCATAAATCATAAAATCATTAATCCTCGAGAAGACCTCCTGTCTGTAATGGTGTACACTTTAATTTACATGTAATTGGTCGCCATTGAAATAGCAGTCTGCCAAAGTCAGAGTGCACCTGGCTCCCAAAGTGAACGGCAAGCAACACATTGATTGATTTGCTTATTGCATGTGATGAACAAAACACACCCATAAAATTTTAAAACAATAATTCTCTACTAGGGTCGAGGGGGGGGAAGAAGGTTTTGGGCGCTGGGCAAAGAGTTTGTTTTCTTTAGAAATAGACACTCCAGCCATGAAACACTTCATAAGGCTGCGGGATGTTTTAATTCATCACTGCAGCTGGTTTCCCAAGGCCGGAACCCAAAGAACACACAACCATAGCTCATTCAGTTTAATGGGCTGCTATGGGGTTGCAAAGACGTTTCCTGCAAATGGGGTAAATGTTAATTTACCTGAATTTGGTCGCCATTGAAATAGCAGTCTGCCAAAGTCAGAATGCACGTGGATCTTAAATTTTTTGATTGATTAGCTTATTGCTTGTGAAGCAAGCAAAACAAAACAAAACAATGTAAACGTTCATTTACACGTAATTGGTTGCACTCTGCCAATAAAATAGCATTCCGCCAAAGTCAGAGTGCATCTGACTCTTAAAGGGAATGGCAAGTGACCTATTGATTAAATGGCTTATTGCATGTGATGAACAAAACACACTCATAAATTATTAAAACATTAATCCTCTGTTCCAGGGAAGAAGGTTTCGGGCGCTGGGCAAAGAGTTTGTTTTCTTTAGAAATGTACGCTTCAGCCATGAAACACTTCATAAGGCAGCGGGATGTTTTAATTCATCACTGCAGCTGGTTGAAACCAGTTTCCCAAGGCCCGAACCGAGGAACACAGAACCATAGCTCATTCAGTTTAATGGGCTGCTATGCGAACGGCCAATTGAGACTGTGTATTTTGGCCGGACTTCTAATAATGAAATAAAGTTATCCTCAAAGTGTGGACTTCTAATCTTTTCTTATAGGCTGCGTTTGGTTTTCACATTAAGCAGAACAGGGCCGTGGGCACGCTCGGGATTTACGGTCACTACACTGACGTGGTTTTTTTAAACCGCATAATAAAACAAATCCAAATTACAGACAGGAGGTCTCCGGGGGAAACGGACGGAAGGTGAGGCTATATTTAACACGACAAGATAATTGATTATGAACGTGATGGTTGTTACATCATGTTGCGTGATTGTGTATGAGCCTGTTGGATGTCCAGGACCAAAATCGACACGCACAGATTTGCCTCTATTAGCGGGTATTAGCGTTTTCACTCTTAAGTGTATGCTTCCCGTAAGAATTGTGGGAATCTACAACAAATATTTATACTTCTATACTAATTAATTAGAAGGAACCTCACAGTAAAGCATCATTAGCACTTGGCTGATGAGCAGGAGAGACATCAACACTGTTAATGGCATCAGGGAAGGTTTAATTATTTAGCAAATTGGTAATATTGTATTAGATTCAGGCAAAAATGACAAGTAAAAGGTATACGTAGAAGTTACAAGCAGGGGGTACGTATTGGGGGGGGGGGCAGTGGGGGTGCTGAGCCGACAGAATTTGTTTATTAAAACATTATTTCATATTTAACACCTGATAAACGTCCATCCATCCATTATCTTCCGCTTTATCCTCTACTAGGGTCACGGGGGAGGGATTCCCATGCTTATCCAGGGGAGAATGTTTCGGATGCTGGGCAGATATCTACCAGGACAGGGCACCAATCTATCACTGGGCATACACTCACTCACACAGACACACACACACACTATATGGGGCAATTTTGAGAATTCAATTGACCTTGATCCATGTTTTTGGACTATGGGAGGAAACCAGAGAACCCGGAGGAAACCCATGCAGACACGGGGAGAACAAAGAAACTCCACCTAGATCAGGATTCGAACCTGGATCCCCAGCACTGACAGGAGAATTAACCACTGAGCCATCGTGCCGCCCCCTTATGGTCAACTTAATAAACAATCCAACAATCACTTATTATCACAGAAAACATCATAAACAAATATTAAACCCGAATCGACAAGCTCGAGGCTCAATTCCCGGTCGGACAGATTGTTTGTTTTTACATTTGTCATAAAACTAAACCACATTAACAAACACAAAATCCAACCAGACACCATTTACAACGCATTTTAGTGCTCGCTGGGTTTAACAAGACAATTAAATTATACAATTTTCCATTAAACTCTTCAAACCCTTCAGTCTAAGCCGCACACGAGTCGCCCGGAGCCCCACCGCAACTTTCCAGATTAAAGTTTTGCGAGGTTGTTGTTCGCCAGACGACGGATGTGCGAATATTTAGACACGCTGTTAGCACAATGCTAACACTGGGGTCATAAGATGCCTTCTGAAGATCAGTGTTGGCAACTTAGTGACTTTGTCGCTATATTTAGCGACTTTTCAGACCCTCTAGCGACTTATTTTTTTAAAAAGTGACTAGTGACAACCTAGAGACGTTTTGTGGTGTTATTGGAGACTTTTGGAGACTTATAACAATAACACCACAAAAAGTCGCTAGATTTGTCTCGTTTTTTTTTTTAATAAGTCACTAGTGGGTCTGAAAAGTCGCTAAATATAGCGACAAAGTCACTAAGTTGCTGACAACACTGACCGACTGTTTCACACTGGACCTCAAGCAGTTTGGATTCGGTTCCTAACCTCGACTGTTTAGTAGATGATTTGTGTTTCACACTGTTTAAAACATTAAAACATTCATGGTCTGCAAAGTTTTGGTTGATTTCTCCTCAGTATTCAAATTTATTGAATTCCTGTTTTTGGTTTATGAGCAGGAAGCCCAAAGTATGTAAAAATAACTAAATACAAACATGAAATCCTTTAAATTGTGGACCCAGAATCTATAAAAAGAATAAAATTTAACGTTTTGAATGGAATTAGGGAAATGAATTCACTTTTCCATGACATTCTAAGTTTTTGTATATAGTATATAGCTACAACATTTTTTTACCTGTTTTTCTACTAATTGCAAAATAAAAATACACCAATAAAAGAATTAAACTCATAATAAAAGGTCAATTCATTTTTTCGGCTATTATTTATCGCTTAATGTTCAACTCGGGTCGTGGGGGGGTTCCACATGTCCATCCAGTGGAAAACTTTTCGGGTGCTGGACAGATACACCCAGGACAGGGCGGCAATCTATCACTGGATACACACTCACTCACACAGACACACTCTATATGGGGCAATTTAGGACATTCAAGTTACCTTGAGTGCGGCAGGGTGGTTTAGTAGTTGGCATGTTCTCCTCTCAGTGCTAGGGATTCCAGGTTCGAATCCCAATCTGGGTGGAGTTTCCATGTTCTCCTTGTGTCCGTGTGGGTTTCCTCCGGGTTCTCCGGCTTCCTCCCACAGTCCAAAAACATGGATTCAAGGTAAATTGAATTCTCCATATTGTCTTATTTAGTGTTTTTGTGTGTGCCTGTGTAAGTGTATGTACTGGGCAATAGATTGGCATCCTGTCCTGGGTGTATCTGCCCAGTGGCCAAAACGTTCTCCCTTGGATGGGCATAGGGAACCCCCCCCCCCCCCGCGACCCTAGTGGAGGTCTAAGATAATGAATAATTGAATTGATTCACTTTGAATCCATGTTTTTGGACTATGGGAGGAAAATGGAGAACCCGGAGGAAACCCACGCGGACACAGGGAGAACATGGAAACACCACCCAGATTGGAATTCAAACCTGAATCCCCAAAGCCGAGTGGAGAACATGCTTACCACCATTTTGTCCACACATGATGTAAAATGTACAAAAACACTCTATATGGTGCAATTTGAGAACTCAATTGCCCTTGAATCCATGTTTTTGGACTGTTGGAGGAAACTGAAGAACCCGGAGGACACCCACACGGACACGGGGAGAACATGGAAACTGCATCCAGATTGGGATTCAAATCTAGATCCCCAGCACTGAGAGGAGAACATGCCAACCACTGAGCCACCGTGCCGCCCTAAGCAAATACAATACCTCGCAATATACTTCTTAAGATGCCTTCATGAGATGACTTCTTAAACTTATAGACGTGAATCTCAGACAGAAAGCCT
>JAFMOD010000862.1:227941-255356 GCA_019802435.1 Corydoras maculifer | reverse complement strand
GAAGATAATGGATGGATATATATAAGATTTTGTTTATCATATTATAAACATATTATAAACAGCCCAGATTAAAAATGACATTATTTATTCCAGGTTCGAATCCCCATCTGGGTGGAGTTTCCATGTTCTCCCCGTGTCTGCGTGGGTTTCCTCCGGGTTCTCCGGTTGCCTCCCACAGTCCAAAAACATGGATCAAGTTAATTGAATTCTCAAAATTGCCCCATATAGGGTGTGTCTGTGTGAGTGAGTGTGTGCCCAGCGATGGATTGGCGCCCTGTCCTGGGTCTATCTGCCCAGCGCCCGAGACGTTCTCCCCTGGATGGGCATGGGGAACCCCACCGACCCTAATAGAGGATAAAGCAAAACATAATGAATGAATGAATGAATAATGGATGGATATATTTTGTTGGATGGAAGATTTTGTTTATCATATTATAAACATATTATAAACAGCCCAGATTAAAAATGACATTATTTATTCCAGGTTCGATTCCCCATCTGGGTGGAGTTTCCATGTTCTCTCCGTGTCTGCGTGGGTTTTCTCCGGGTTCTCCGGTTTCCTCCCACAGTCCAAAAACATGGATCAAGGTCAATTAAATTCTCCAAATTGCCCCATATAGAGTGTGTTTGTGTGAATGAGTGTGTGCCCAGTGATAGATTGGTGCCCTTCTCCTGGGTCTATCTGCCCAGCGCCCGAAACTTTCTTCCCTGGATGGGCATGGGGAACCCCCCGCGACCCTAGTAAAGGATAAAGCGGAAGATAATAGATGGATGGGTTCAAACCTTGGCATAAGGCAGTATTTTGTTCTAAGAGTTCTAATGGTTTGGAGACGTACTGTACATTTAAATCACAGACCACTTACTGACATATTTCTGCACAATAGTGCAGACCACTATCCATGAAGAGAAAAAAAGAGAGATTGGCGTGAAATGGAAATGTTTTTGTTTTTTTTCTGTTGAATTGATTTTCACAATGACATTGATTTTCAGAAGCAACCGCTGTCATGCTGCGGGGGTCCTGCAGACTCGCACATCCTCAGGATTCGTCTTAGACATGGCATGGTGTACCGCTTCCAACCTTTTAATGGGTCGATCCTGTCACCCGAGTTTCTCTTTAACCCCATTTTACCAGATTCTGCCCCCCCCCCATCTCCCCGCCCTCCCACTGTCACAACCAAGAACTGATGTGTCCTAGATAGGTTTTATTTTCAGGGAATGGCACAGTAGCTTAGTGGTTAGCAGGTCAGTGCTGGGGATCCAGGTTTGAATTCTGATCTGGGTGGTTTTCATGTTCTCCCCGTGTCTACGAGGGTTTCCTCCGGGTTCTCCGGTTTCCTCCCATAGTCCAAAAATTAGGTGAATTGGCTGTCCTAAATTGCCCCTTTCTAAATTGAGTGTCTGCCCGGTGATAGATTGGTACTCTGTCCTGGGTGTGCATGCTCAACGCTTGAAACATCTCCCCTGGATGGGCATGGGGGCAATTTAGAGCATTCAATTTACCTTGGATCCATGTTTTTGGACTGTGGGAGGAAACCGGAGAACCCGGAGGAAACCCATGCAGACAGAGCAGGGTGCCAATCTATCACTGGGCACACACTCACAAACAGACTCTATATGGGCCAATTTAAAGCATTCAATTGACCTTGAATCCATGTTTTTGGACTGTGGGAGGAAACCGGAGAACCCGGATGAAACCCATGCAGATACAGGGAGAACATGCAAACCACCCACAATGGGATTCAAACCTGGGTCCCCACTGCTGAGAGGTAGATGTTCAAAGCACTACACCACCCTGGCACCCTTTAAATGTAATGTTCTAATGTTCTCTAATGTTAAAGATCAGGACAGAGATCTCAGGAATGGATTCCCACCTTCACAAGCCATAAACATCCCAAGAACAGCCGTTAATTATCTTAAAACTCAAATGTTTAATGATCTAACAAGATCCTGACGTTTATAGTGAGTAGGTGTGACAACTCTAATGGCCCCTTGAGTGTCTAATTAACCAGCTTTTAACTCATTTACTGTGATGATGCAAGGTTTTTTTATTCTATCAAAGAACCCGAAGAGAACACTTCAGGTTCATCTAATCCCACACTCGAGTTAAAGAAAGCTTTAATAAAGCTGCTGCGAGTCTCTAGGTCCATCCATCCATCCATCCATCCATTATCTTCCGCTTTATCCTCTATTAGGGTCGCAGGGGGGGTTCCCAATTCCCATCCAGGGAAGAACGTTTCGGGCGCTGGGCAGATACACCCAGGACAGGACGCCAATCTATCACTGAATACACACTCACACACACACAGACACACTCTATATGGGGCAATTTGGAGAACTCAATTGACTTGACCATGTTTTTGGACTGTGGGAGGAAACCGGAGAACCCGGAGGAAACCCACACGGACATAGGGAGAACATGGAGACTCCACCCAGATGGGGATTCAAACCGGAAATCCCTAGCGCTAAAAGGAGAACATGCCAACCACTAAGCCACTGAAGTCTCTACGTCCATCCATCCATTATCTTCTGCTTTATCCTCTATTAGGGTCGCGGGGGGGGGGGGGGGTTCCCCATGCCCGTCTGTGAGTGAGTGTGTCCAGTGATAGATTGGCACCCTGCTCTGTCTGCATGGGTTTCCTCTGGGTTCTCCGGTTTTCTCTCACAGTCCAAAAACATGGATTCAAGGTAAAATAAATGCTTCAAATTGCCCCACATAGAGTGTGTCTGTGTGTCTTTGTGTGTCCCCCCGCGACCCTTGTGGAGAATAAAGCGGAAGATAATGGATGGATGAATAAATAAACCGGAAAACCAAGAGGGTTCATGGACACAGAGAGAACATGGAAACTCCACCCAGATTGGGATTCGAACCGGGAATCCCCAGCGCTGAGAGGAGAACCTGCCAACCACTAAGCCACCGTGTCGCCCTCGGATCAACTTATTTATTAAAATCAAGCAATAACGTAAAAGCAGCTATTATTTTTATACTGTATTATTTAGAGCCACTTGCTCTGTACTGGGAGTTGTGAAGACTCAGCGCTCTGTCACTTTATTCCACATGAACAGACCTCAGAAGAAGCTCCTTTTATGCGACACGGTCCTGATTACTTCGGGATCACATGACCACCGTTTCCATGGCGGGCATTACCATGGTGAGGCGGTGTGGTATTCCGGGAGCCACTAATCACTTGCTGGTGTACAGAGCTTTTACAAAAACTTTTAAAATCCGATCTTTTGTTTTGAATTACAGATTTCTAATCTAAAAGCGAAATGTCTCAATACTTAATGTACTCAAGATAAAGGTCTGTTGTATATAACAGGCATAAACGTGTCTATATCGTCTTGTTTACATACCATATGGGGCAATTTAGAGCATTCTATTTACCTAGAATCCATGTTTTTGGACTGTGGAAGAAAACCGAAGAACCCGGAGAAAAACCACATGGACATGGGGAGAACATGGAAACTCCACCCAGATTGAGATCCATTTAAAATTATAAATTAAATCCATTCATTCAGGGCGGCACGTTGGCTTAGCGTTTAGCATGTTCTCCTCTCAGCACTAGGGATTCCCGGTTCGAATCCCAATCTGGGTGGAGTTTCCATGTTCTCCCACAGTCCAAAAACATGGATCAAATCAATTGAGTTCTCCAAATTGCCCCATATAGAGTCTGTGTGAGTTAGTGTGTGCCCAGTGATAGATTGGGGCCCTGTCCTGGGTGTATCTACCCAGCGCCCGAAATGTTCCCCCCTGGATGGGCATAGGGAACCCCCCGCGTCCCTAATATAGGATAAAGTGGAAGATAATGAATGAATGGATCTATTCATCTATTCATTCATTCATTCATTATCTTCCGCCTATTCGTCTAATGGTTTCAGGGGGGTTCTCTATGCCCATCTAAGGAGAACGTTTCATGCGCTGGGTAGATACACCCAGGACGGGGTGCCAATCTATCACTGGGCACACACTCACAAACAGACTCTATATGGGGCAATTTGAAGAATTCATTTGACCTTGATCCATGTTTTTGGACTGTGGGAGGAAACCGGAGAACCCGGAGGAAACCCACGTGGACACAGGGAGAACATTAAAAAAAACCCAGATCGAGATTCGAACCTGGATCCCCAGTGCTGAGAGGAGAAGATGCCAACCACTGAGCCCTAGTTGAGGATACATGTACCTTTTAAGTTGGTGCTACTGTAAATACACAGGGCTTAGCTTAGTTTTTAGCATGTTCTCCTCTCAGCGCTAGGGATCCAGGTTCAAATCCCGATCTGGGTGGAGTTTCCATGTTCTCCCCGTGTCCACGTGGGTTTCCTCCGGGTTCTCCGGTTTCCTCCCACAGTCCTATCGGGGACCTGCTCATTGGAATGAAGTAAAGGGGACGTACACAGTATGTACTGTAGAACACAAACAGATGAACTACAGTCTGGAATTGGAGAACTACAAAGAACATCTTTACAGGACGTGGAACTGAGAACATGGACAATAAGTGGAGCAGAAAGGAGGTGTGTCCAAACTTTTGACTGCTACTGTGTCCCACCTCGCTAAGTTTTATGACAGTGTATAAAATGAGGGTCCATGAAAAGGTCTCCAGGGAGATTTAGAATTTCACCGTCTTGCTCATAATCATTATTCATGCTGCACGCTCACGGTGGCGGTGCTATCAATATGCCATTATAGAACAGTATAAGTGATACTCCACTGTACACACACACACACACACACACACACAGTCACAGCTACGTTAACAAACACATACCCACACATTGTCCAGCTAATAAGCGGCCGCTCGTCCTCTCAGCGTGGGAAATTACAAACGAAGCTAACAAAGCGGGGGTCATGGGTCACGTTAGCTAATTTGATGTTTGTTTTTACAGGTTAGATTAGAACCCAGCTGAGGTTTTTCGCAGGAGCTTAAGCCAACAGGTTCACAAGCAGCAGCGGCCAAAGTAATAGCCTTGACATGCGTACAGTAAGACACGCAGATCAGTCAGACACTTTAGTCTAATTTGAAATGAAGCTAGGACGGCATGGTGGTTGGCATGTTCTCCTCTCAGCCCTAGGGATTCCAGGATCGAATCCCTAACTGGGTGGTGGTAGTAGAAGCAGTATTAGTAGTAGTGATAAAAGCAGCATTAGTATTATTACTATTAAAGTTAAAAGCAGTAGCAGTAGTAGAGGATAAAGCATTATTATTAGTAGTAGTAGTAGTAACAGTAGTAGTATTAGTAGAGGTTAAAGCAACATCATCAGTTGTAGTAGTATTAGTAGTAGTGGTGATAGAAGCAGCATGAGTAATATTAGTTAAAAAGTAGAAGCAGTAGCAGTAATATTAGTAGTAGAGGTAAAAGCAGCATCATTACTAGTAGTGGTAATATTAGTAGTAGTAGTAAAGGTGGTAGAAGCAACATGAGTAATATTAGTTGTTAAGTTAAAAGTAGAAGTAGTAGTAGTATTATTAGTAGTAGAGGTAAAAGCAGCATCATTAGTAGTAGTAGTAGTACTTGTAGTAGTAGTAGTAGTAGTGGAGGTAATAAAAGCAGCATTAATAATATTATTAGTAAAGTTAAAAGCAGTAGGAAAAGTATTAGCAGAGGTAAAAGCAGCATCATAACCATCCTTAGTAGTACAATACAGTAAAAGACACAGATTAGTCAGATACGTTAGTAAAATCATCATCTTTAGTAGTAGTGTTGGTAGTGGTTATATAAGCAGCATTAATAATATTATTAAGTTAAAAGCAGTAGTGGTAGAACAGGATAAAGCAGCATCATTAGTATTAGTAGTAGTAGTAGTAGTAGTAGTAGTAGAGGTAAAAGCAGAATCCTCATTAGTAGAAATAGTGGAGGTGATAGAAGCAGCATTAAGTTAAAAGCAGTAGTAATAGTAGTAGTAGATGTAAAAGCAGCATCATTAGTAGTAGTTGTAGTAGTGATAGAAGCAGCATTAGTAATATTATTAGTAAAGTTAAAAGCAGCAGCATTAGTAGTAGAGGTAAAAGGAGCATCGTTAGTATTAACAGTAGCAGTATTAATAGTCGTGGTAGTAGTGATGGAAGCAGGATTAGTAAAATTAGTAGTTAAGTTAAAAGCAGTAGAAGGAGTAGTAGTAGAAAAGCAGCATCATTAGTATTAGAAGAGGTGGTAAAAGTAGTGGTAATAGAAAGAACATTAGTAATATTAGTAGTAAAGATGAAAACAGTAGTAGTGGTGCTGGTTGTATTGATGGGAGAAGCAGCATTTGTAGTATTATAGTAATGTTGATAGTAGTAGCAGTAATAGTAGTAATAGTAAAATAGGTATTAGTATTACTGTAGTTGTATTATAACTGGTAGTAGTAGTAGAGGTAGGAGGAGGAGTGTTAGTATCAGCATTGGTAGTATTAGATGTGGTAGTAGAGGTAGTAGTAGTAGAGGTAGAAGGAGCAGTATTAGTAGAAAAAGTGAAAACAGTAGTAGTAGTATTGTTAGACGCAGCATTCACAGTATTAGTAGTGATAGAAAAAAAGGTTAAAGCGATAGTAGCAGCAAAATTAGCAAAGGTAGTAAAGGTAGAAACAGCATTATTATTAGTAGTAGTGATATTGCTAGAAGTAGCATTTCAAGTATAAGTAGTTATAGTAATAGTAGCAGTAAATCTAGCAACGGTAGTAGAGCAAGAAACAGCATTAGTAGCAGTGACAGTACAAGTGGTGATGGTGGTGGAGGTGGTAGAAGCATGCGTGATTCTACAAGTAGTAGTAGTATTATTAGTAGTAAGAGTAAAAGCAGCATTAGTAGTATTAAATGTAGCAGCAGTATTAGTAGCAACATTAGTAGTAGTAATAGTAGACCTTTTGGACCTCCCACAGTCCATATTGCCCCGTATATAGTGTGTCTGTGTGTATGAGTGTGTCCAGCGATAGACTGGCGCCCTGTCCTGGGTGTATCTGCCCAGCGCCCGAGACGTTCTCCCCTGGATGGGCATGAGGAACCATCCCCCCCCACCCCCCGCGACCCTAATAGAGGATAAAGCAGAAGATAACAGATGGATAGATAGTAGTGCTAATAGTACTAGCAGTAAAAGCAGTAATGGTAAAAGCACCATTAGTCTTATTGTAGTAGTATGAATATTGGTAGTAGTAGTAAAGGTAGTAGAAGTAGTAGTAGAAGTAGCATTAGTAATATCGGACGTGGTGGACGTAGAGGTAGTAGTATTAATGTTAGAAACAGCATTTGCAGTATTAGTACTAGTAGAAGTTGTAGTGACGGCGGTAGAAGCAGGCGTGGTTCTAGTAGTAGTATTAGTAGTAGTTGAAGCAGCATTAGTAGTATTAAAGGTATTAGCAGTATTAGTAGCAGCATTAGTAGTAGTAGTAGTAGAAGAAACAGCATTACTATACATATTATTAGTAGCAGTAACAGTAGTGGCAGTAGTATTAGTAATAGTAGTAGCAGTAGTGGTGGTTGTTGTAGAACGAGTATTAGTATTAGTAAAGTAGTGTTGATAGTAGTAGCAGTAATAGTAGTAAGGGTAAAAGCACCATTAGTATTATTGTATGAGTATTAATATTGGTAGTCATAGTAAAGGTAGTAGGAGTAGTGTAAGAAGTAGAGAAACTAGTAATGTTACAAACAGCATTCGCAGTATTAGTACTAGTAGAAATAGTAACGAGGGGCGGCACGGTGGCTTAGTGGTTATTCCCCATCTGGGTGGAGTTTCCATGTTCTCCCCGTGTCTGCGTGGGTTCCTCCGGATTCTCCGGTTTCCTCCCACAGTCCAAAAACATGGATTAAGTCAATTGAGTTCTCCAAATTGCCCCATATAGAGTGTGTCTGTGTGAGTGGGTGTATGCCCAGCGATGGCTTGGCGCTCTGTCCTGGGTGTATCTGCCCTGCGCCCGAGGCGTTCTCCCCTGGATGGGCATAGGGAACCCCACTGCGACCCTAATAGAGGATAAGCAGAAGATAATGGATGGATGGATGGAAATAGTAATGATGGTGATGGTGGTGGTGGTGGTAGAAGCAGGCGTGGTTCTAGTAGTAGTATAAGTAGTAGTTAGAGTAGTTATAGTAGTAGTTGTGGTGGTAAACACAGCATTAGTTATCGTTGTAGAAGCAACAACATTATTATCATTATTGTACTGCAGCATTAGTAGAAGACGTAGGAATAGTAGTCGCATCCAACGTAAGTAAGAATGTAATCAATCAAAGGAACATAATCCCGAGCTCATCTGTATGCAGGGCAGCAGTAAGCGCCTCCTTCAGCAGCTTTGCAATGACACCGCAATACAATGTGCTGGAGTTTGAAAACCTTTTAATGTGTTGTGGAGGGAACATGAGTTGTCTATAAAAGTTCTAGCTGTACTTCACGTCAACTTTCGAAGATTAGGAATTGTATACAAATAGCTGGATTATATAGCTAGTATGGGTAATTTTTACATTTAACTTTTATTTTTACTACACTAAATTATACTTAGTGGTTAGCACATTCGCCTCTCAGCGCTAGGGATTCCCGGTTCGAATCCCCATCTGGGTGGAGTTTCCATGTTCTCCCCGTGTCTGCGTGGGTTTCCTCCGGGTTCTCCGGTTTCCTCCCACAGTCCAAAAACATGGATCAAGTTAATTGAATTCTCGAAATTGCCCCATATAGAGTGTGTTTGTGTGAGTGAGTGTGTGCCCAGCGATGGATTGGCGCCCTGTCCTGGGTCTATCTGCCCAGCGCCCGAGACGTTCTCCCCTGGATGGGCATGGGGAACCCCACCGCGACCCTAATAGAGGATAAGCGGGAGATAATGAATGAATGAATGAATAAATTATACTAAATTATAGACATCAGCCTAGACAGGAAGTCAACCAGAAAACGGTCCAATCTAAGCAGTGGTTTAAAGCCCAACTTGAATTAGTCTGATATGAACCACTGAATAAACTTAAACTCATTTTACTTTTAACTCACTTTAACTAAACCTAGCTCAATCAGACCATATACAACTTAACTAAACCTAGTTGAATCAGAATAAACCTAGTTTAATTAGACTAATATACAACGTAAGTAAACCTAGTTCAATCAGACCAACATACAACTTAACTAAACCTAGATCAATCAGACCAAACCTAGGGCAATTAGACCAATATACTAAAACGCGGGTGGTACAGTGGCTTTTGGTTAGCATGTTCTCCTCTCAGGGATTGCCAGTTCGAATCCCAATCTGGGTGAAGTTTCCATGTTCTCCCCGTGTCCGTGTGGGTTTCCTCCGGTTTCTCTGGTTTCCTCCCACAGTCCAAAAACATGGATCAAGGTCAAGTGAATTCTCCAAATTGCCCCATATAGAGTGTGTGTGTGTGTGAGTGTGAGTGAGTGTGTGTCCAGCGATAGATTGGTGTCCTGTCCTGGGTGTATCTGCCCAGCGTCTGAAACGTTCTTCCCTGGATGGGCATGAGGGAAGCCCTCCGTGACCCTAGTAGAAGATAATCCGGAAGATAATGGATTGATGGATACTAAAACTTGACTAAAACTAGTTTCATCAGACCAATACACTGCACTATAACGTAACCAAACCCAACTAAACCAATCATTATACTGAACCAAATAGACCTCATGTTGCTGATGACGTGTAATCGGATCTGATTCAAGTCCAAGCTGAATCATCCGACCAATACGAACAAACCCAGTGGGTTTGTCACACTTTCATTTGCGTTCACTCTTGCAATAAACCCTGTGGTTCGAACCGTACGCATGGTGCCACACGTCTGTCAACGCTGGTCGAAGAATCCATCGAGCATGAACCCAGCTTCATTAAAACATTCAGTACGAACTCAACTGTTGGAAGCGACCTGCTTTCAGGCCGAACACAGCGTTGATTGTCATGTGTTTTTTTTTTTGCCCTCTCACTGCAAATGACCCAATCTCCAAATCAGGACTCCAAACCCCCATAAACACACACTCAGTCCTCACCACCAACACGTCCTTCATCACTGCCTGGTTTGACTCTATTCAATAATAGCTAGATGTCTCGCTGTCTGTATACAGACAAAAACGAATCCATCTGGATTAAAGTCGACCGAGCTGAAAGTTTTAATGAAAACTGTACACAAGCCGGTTGCCAAACCCAGAACTTTGGAGACTTGCAGGCTGATTCCCGGACACGGGGTATGTACTTTATCACTCATTGGGTTGTCTCATTGCACAATATTAAAGGTGGGGGTTAGGTTCTAAACTTAGCCACAACATGCAGCATCCATCACGAGGGTCTCCAGGTGATTCCAAAGGTCACAGCAGCACGACATAAAGGAGCGTCCCTGCCGTCAGAAAACTTATTGCGTTTGGTTTGGAGTGACATACGGAACGCTGATATGTTGAGTGGGGTGACCACAGAAACCTGGCAGGAGCGTTGTTAAGTATTGTGGTCAAAATGATCTGACTAGGAGTTTTATTTAAGCGATTAAGCATATTTAAAAATGTTTTTCCAACATACGGCCAAACATGTTAGAGGTTTGAGTGACATCAGCCTAGTCAACAAGTCAACAGTCCAATCAAACCAGTGGTTTAAAGCCCGACTTAAATTAGTCTGATACGCAACACTGAATATAGTTTAACTAAACCTAGTTTAATCAGACCAATATACAACTTAACTAAACCTGGTTCAATTTGACCATTATACTATAACTTGACTAAACCTAGTTAAATAAGACCAATATACTATAATTTGACTAAATCTAGTTCAATCAGACTAAACCTTGTTCAATCAGACCATTATACTATAACTTGACTAAACCTAGTTTAATTAGACCAATATACTAAAACACAACTAAACCTAGTTCAATCAGACCAATATACTATTACTTAACTACACCTAGTTCAATCTGACTAACCTGAGTTAAATCAGACCCAGTTTAATCAGACCATAATATTATAACTTGACCAATCCTAATTTAATTAGACTAAACCTAGTTAAAGTACATCAATACACTGCACTATAACTTACCTAAACCCAACTAAACCTAGTTCAATTAAACCAACATACTATAACTTAAATAAACGTAGTTTAACTAAATCAATAGACTGTTACTCAAATAAACCTGATTCAATCAGACCAATAAACTATAACCCAACTAAACCTAGTTTAATCAGACTAAATCTAGTTTAATCAGACCAATATGCGATAACTCAACGCAAGATTAATCAGACCAATATACAATAACTCAACTAAATCTAGTTCAATCAGACTAAACCTAGTTCAATCAGACCAATATACAATAACTCAGTTAAACCTGGTTCAATCAGAGCATAGTGCTATAACCCAACTAAACCTAGTTCAATCAGACTAAACCTAGTTCAATCAGACCAATATACGATAACTCAACTAAAGCGAGATTAATCAGACCAATATACAATAACTCAACTAAACCTAGTTTAGTCAGACTAAAGCTGGTTTAAACAGACCAATATACAATAACTCAAGTAAACCTAGTTCAATCAGACTAAACCTGGTTAAATCAGACCAATATACTATAAACCCATCTAAACCTAGTTCCATCAGACTAAACCTAGTTCAATTGGACGAATATAAAATAACTCAATTAAACCTGGGTTAATCAGAGCATAGTGCTATAACCCAAATAAACCTAGTTCAATCAGACTAAACCTAGTTCGAATCAGACCAGTATACTATAACTAAACTAAACCTAGTTTTACCAGACTAGTGTGCTATAACTTAACTAAACGTAGTTGTATCTGACCAATACACTATAACTCAACTAAACTTAGTCAGGTCCAAGAAAACCTTGTATAGACTTAAAATCAGTCCAATCAGACAAATCTACTATAAATCTATCAAATCTAAACTAATTAACAACCGTCCGTCTAAAACCAGAGACTTTAGGTCAGTCTCAGTTTACTGTGGTCCAACAAATCGTAAATCTAGTCTAATCAGAGAAATCTAATACAGTTCTAACGAACCCCAGTATAATCTGGCAAATCAAATGTAGTCCAACAAACCCAATCAAATCAGATCAATCAAATATGCTTCTACCATCATAATTTCCCCCGAGGTAGCTTTAGTAAATTAGTTTAAGTCCATCTTCTGTCGGAATCCAGCAGCAGGGAGAGCCCATGTACATCATATCGATCCAGCAGCAAGCCTCTCAGTCTTTTCATTACTGATGCTCTGAATGAATATGCAGCACCGACACCCACCGCCCGGTTACCATGGAGACAAATCAATGCCACAACATCGAGCTGGGGGAATGTGATCAGGCTCCAACACCACACCACTACCATTTTACCCCCAGAACGTTTGCTACACCGCATCTCGAAGTTCTCGCCCACAAAAGTGATGCAATTAGCTCACCCGACGCCCCAGCGCTGACGGAAGACGCGGGCAAGCTGCGTTCAAAATGCCACCACGTCCGTGCTGAGTGAAAAGGAGGCTGGAGACCTAAACAATGGATTTCATATTGCAATCACGCCTCTTTCCCTCTGAGAACTCACACGGATTGTCCTTTTACCGAGGTCCCTGTTAACATCGTTCCGCCGCTGTGCCTTAACTCAAGCGTCTAGTGAGAAGGCGGCAGATTGATATGGGTGATGACTCAGCTGTGTGCTGTTGTTGTGTACGGCGCGCATGGAGGTGGGTAGGGCCGGTGAGTTTGGCAAAATTCTTTCTCCATTGAATCGGATTTTCTTTCACCTGCCTGATGAGGGGCACTCACTGCCGGGCGGGATGCCGGGCGGGATGCCGGGTGGGATGACAGGAGGTTCCAGGCTTCGGGAACATTGTGAAAAGCAAGATGCAGAAGGGGCGGCACGGTGGCTTAGTGGTTAGCATGTTCTCCTCTCAGCACTAGGGATTCCCGGTTCGAATCCCCATCTGGGTGGAGTTTCCATGTTCTCCCGTGTCCGCGTGGGTTTCTCCGGTTTCCTCCCACAGTCCAAAAAAAAAACATGGATCAAGTCAATTGAGTCCTCCAAATTGCCCCATATAGAGTGTTTCAGTGTGAGTAAGTGTGTGCCCAGTGATAGATTGGCGCCCTGTCCTGGGTGTATCTGCCCGGCGCCTGAAACGTTCTCCCCTGGATGGGCATGAGGAACCCCCCCGCGACCCTAGTATAGGATAAATCGGAAGATAATGGATAAATGAATATATATATATATATATATATATATATATATATATATATATATATATATATATATATATAAACATATATATATGCGGCAGCATGGTGGATTAGTGGTTGGCATGTTCTCCTCCCAGCACTAGGGATTCCCGGTTCGAATCCCCATCTGGGTGGAGTTTCCATGTTCTCCCCGTATCCACGTGGGTTTCCTCCGGGTTCTCCGGTTTCTTTTCACAGTCCAAAAAAAACATGGATGAGGTCAATTGAGTTCTCCAAATTGCCCCATATAGAGTGTGTTTGTGTGAGTGATAGATTGGCGCCCTGTCCTGGGTCTATCTGCCCAACGCCCGAAACTTTCTCCCCTCTCCCACAACCCTAATATAGGATAAAGCAGAAGATAATGAATGAATGAATAAATGAAGACGCAGAAGTCCTGGGACTCTGATTGTGTACATCTTCCAAAGCAGGGCTGTGGGGTGAACGAGGCCGTCTAGCAGGGTAGCAGGGTGACGCTGCAGAATTGTGCCATACCTTCCCTGCAGGCAACAGCACATCGCACGGCTTCGTCGACACCTCTCATCGATCTGATCCGATATTGCACGATCGATAATGGGTTTCTAATGCGTGAGACTTGGGATCAACAGGATCCACGGTTATCTTGGGATTGTTTGGTTAACCTGGCTTTGCAAACAAGCGCAGGAGATAATGCAGGGTGGTTGAGCATGAGAGAAAAAAGAAAGACTGAACTGTGGGGTGGAATGCAACCAAAAAAAGAACATATTGCAAAATAGAGAAGGGTGAAAGGATAGGAGACAGGAGAGCCTTTGAGGTAGTGAGGCACGTCTGCTTTATGTTTCAGCACCATTCATGCTGGACCTGAACATGTCCCACACACACACACACACACACACACACACACACACACACACACACACACACACACTGCATGATGCAGGTCCACAATCACAAGGACAGCACATCCAAAAGGCATCCAAAAAATCTTCCCCTTTAATTCTAATCCTGCAAAACGCACAGACTGCAGTCTAATTAAACAAACCTGTATGAGTCATTATGAATTAATAAATTAATAAATTAATAAATACACATTTTTGAGAATCTAACACACTTAAAAACGAGGTTGATAGTATAAAAAGTAATAAATTAGAAGCCCTGCACAGTTTGCATGCAGCTCCTGCATGGAGCAGGAATAAAAGCCAAATGGCACAAAGAGGCGCAGTGCGTCCTGCACGGGGTTAAAGCTCTTAAAGAGCGCTTCCACGGACAACACGGGATTAAATCCTGCAGGACTGAGAGGCAGAACCCACGCAGAGTGGGTTTGAAGCGTGGGTTCGGCTTGTTTGGAGGAACAAAGCGCGCGTTTCTCTTACCTGTTCGCAGAGTCGGCTGCGCACTGACTGCGACTCCGAGCGCACTGACATGCAGGAGGTGGAGCCCGGGCCGGCAGACTACCGTAATGAACACAATATCTGCTCCGCTGAAAAACAGATAGTTTTAGCCCAGAATCCGAATTCAGAATCCGAATTCCTGTTCTAAAGATGCCAAAAATACGGTGGCTTAGTGGTTGGCATGTTCTTCTCTCAGCACTAGGGATTCCTGGTTCGAATCCCAATCTGGGTGGAGTTTTCATGTTCTCCCCGTGTCCGCGTGGGTTTCCTCCGGGTTCCTCCCACAGTCCAAAAACATGGATCAAGGTCAATTAAATTCTCAAAATTGTCCCATATAGAGTGTGTGTGTGAGGGGTGTGTGTCCAGTGATAAATTGGTGTCCTGTCCTGGGTGTATCTGCCCAGCGCCCGAAACGTTCCCCCCTGGATGGGCAAGGGGAACCCCCCACGACCCTAATAGAGGATAAAGCGGAAGATAATGAATGAATGAATGTGTGAGTGAGTGTGTGCCCAGTGATAGATTGGCACCCTGTCCTGGGTCTATCTGCCCAGCGCCCGAAACGTTCTCCCTTAGATGGGCAACGAACCCCCCTGGACCCTAATATAGGATAAAGCAGAAGATAATATATATATGTTCCAATGCTCAGAACCCCAAAAGTAGCACCACAGAGCAGGGGTTATTGGGTGGGGGCATTATTCCTATCC
The DNA here is from genome assembly GCA_019802435.1 of Corydoras maculifer. Lineage (NCBI taxonomy): Eukaryota > Metazoa > Chordata > Actinopteri > Siluriformes > Callichthyidae > Corydoras > Corydoras maculifer. Next base: position 240,149 of record JAFMOD010000862.1, on the reverse strand, counting down.
CAGCAGTGTCACTGAGGTGGAGAAATGAAACTCCACTAACCCCCCCCCTCTCCACCACCACATCAGTGTCACTGCAGAACTGACAATAAACAATCCTCCACCCAAATAATACCTGTTCTGTGATGCTCCTGACCAACAGAGACCAGAGAACCAACAAGGGACTAACAACAATAAAAGACACAAATGAAGAATGTAAATGTAAGAAAGTGTTAAATAAAAAATGAGAACCTCATTAGATATAAGTCTTTAATATATCACTGAATCTCGGATGAATGTGGGGGGTTCCTGTTAAAGCCTGATTCCAATCACAGTTCCTTTTTCATGTCGGGAGTTGTTTATTTGGTTAATTGTGTGTGGTCCTGTAGAAATAATGTCCAACAGGAAGCCATTGATCATGAAGAGGGCCGGTTGCCTGGCTGTGTGATAACTGGACTTGATTTACACTCCATGTGAATGAACCTCACAGTAATTCATGATTAGCACTTAACTGAAGAGCAGGAGAGACATTAACACTGTTAATGGTATCACTTAAACCACATCGGCTTTATTTACTTTAGCTGTAAGATAATATTGTAGATGTGTGTTTGTGAAAATGACTGGAAATCATTACAAAATGAACATACAGACAACTGTGCCGCTTTATCCTCAACTAGGGTCACAGGGGGTTCCCCATGCCCATCCAGGGGAGAAAATTTCGTGCGCTGGGCAGATACACCCAGGACGGGGCGCCAATCTATCACTAGGCAACACTCACTCACACACACTCTATATGGGGCAATTAAGAGCATTCAATTGAATGGGAGAATTCAATTTACCTTGAATCCAAGTTTTTTGACTGTGGGAGAAAACCGGAAAATTTGGAGGAAACAACTTTGGACACGAGAACATAGAAACTCCACCAGATTGGGATTCCAACCTGGATCCCCAGCACCGAGAGGAGAGGAGAACATGCTAACCACTAGCCACTAATATATATAAATATATATATAAATATATATATATATATATATATATATATATATATATATATATATATATATATATATAGGCGGCACGGTGGCTTAGTGGTTAGCACGTTCGCCTCTCAGCGCTAGGGATTCCCGGTTCGAATCCCCATCTGGGTGGAGTTTCCATGTTCTCCCCGTGTCTGCGTGGGTTTCCTCCGGGTTCTCCGGTTTCCTCCCACAGTCCAAAAACATGGATCAAGTCAATTGAATTCTCAAAATTACCCCATATAGAGTGTGTGTGTGAGTGAGTGTGTGCCCAGCGATGGATTAGCGCCCTGTCCTGGGTCTATCTGCCCAGCGCCTGAGACGTTCGCCCCTGGATGGGCATGGGGAACCCCACCGCAACCCTAATAGAGGATAAAGCGGGAGATAATAAATGAATGAAAAAGGATTTATATATATACACATACATACACATGTATGTATTTTATTTATTTTTTAACTTTTAAATGAGTGGCTAGCGGTTAGAATATATATATATATATATATATATATATATATATATCCATATGTGTGGCTTAATAAAAACATAACACACCTTTTATGCCCGGGTAAAAAGGACAGTGAGGCTGTGAGGCGTCGAATGAACCATTACATAGAAGCTTTACGGTAATTAGGAGTCAATAAGGCTCCGCCTCCTGAAGCCGGCTTATCCCATGTTCATGCGCTGGGCTCTGTGCTGGGAATTGTGCGTGTGTGTGTGTGTGTGTGTGTGTGTGTGTGTGTGTGTGTGTGTGTGTATGTATACAGCATATACAAATAAAACTATTCACATAAGCTCTAGTCTAATAATTTATTTTGATTAAAGCACATGACATCAGTATGTAGTTTAATGGTGTATGGATGGATGGATGCAAATCCTGGTCTGGATGGAGTTTCCATGTTCTCCCTCTGTCCATGTGGGTTTCCTCCAGTTTTCATTCCACAGTCTCAAAAACATGGATTTAAAGTGAATTGGCTGCAGTTATTTGCCCCTGGTGGGACTGAGGTTTAGTGGTCAGCACGTTCTCAGCCTCTCAGCGCTGGGGATCCAGGTTGGAATCCCAATTTGGGTGGAATTTCCATGTTCTCCTTGTTTCTGCGTGAGTCTGTTCCGGGTTCTCCGATTTACTCCCACAGTTCAAAAACATGGATTCAAGGTCAATTGGCTACTCTAAGTTGCTCCTATATAGTGTGTGTGTGTGTGGCTTTGTGACCAGCAATGGATTAGTGTCCTGTCATGGGTGTATCTGCCCAGCGCCCGAAACGGTCTCCACTAGATGGGCATGGGAAACCCCCCCGTGACCCTAGTAGAGGATAAAGAGGAAGCTACTGAGAAGAGAGATGGAAACCTTAACTAAGAAAAAAATATTTAAGACAACTTCCACATTGGGGCAGCACGGTGGCTTGGTGGTTAGCATGTTCTCCTCTCAGCACTAGGGATTCCCGGTTCGAATCCCAATCTGGGTGGAGTTTCCATGTTCTCCCCGTGTCCACGTGGGTTTCCTCCTGGTTCTCCGGTTTCCTCCCAAAGTCCAAAAAATGGATCAAGGACAATTGAATTCTCCAAATTGCCCCATATAGAGTGTGTGTGTGTAAGTGTGTCCAGTGATAGATTGGCGTCCTGTCCTGGTTGTATCTGCCCAGTGGCCGAAATGTTCTGCCCTGGATGGGCATGGGGAACCCCCCGCGACCCTAGTAGAGGATAAAGTAGAAGAGAATGGATGGATGGAACTTCCACATCACCTAAACTTAAGTTTGCTTTTTGAACAATAACACTAATCACTCTCTCCACCAATCACCGATGTTGTTGAACCACATAGAGGTGCTGAGACATCTTGAGGTGCTTCTTGGTGGATGTATAGAATATATAAACCTCCACAGGATGCTAAAGTGTCCGTATGTCACATGTGGCAATGGAAGCAAGAGTGAGGATTTGTATAGGGAACACACACACACACACACACACACACACACACACAAACACATATATATACACACACACACTTTCATCCTTATTTATAATAATGATTGACAACCAGAAATAGTGAACCATCATGAAGATACTCTTTCAAAAGGCTGAGTCTGTAGCACCCACTCACGCCACAGAACTCTGAAGCATTGTATCGTTTTGGGGAATCGGTTCAAGGAATGATTCAGTGTTTTGCAGAACTCTGTTGACATCTACTGGACAAATCAAAAATCCATGCAATCTTGAATAAACGTTTATAAGTCTTAATAAATTCAACTCATTAACTCTTATATTCATTCATTCATTATCTTCTGCTTTATCCTCTATTAGTAGCTCTGTGGTGCTACTATTGGGGTTCTGAGCATTAGAACAGAGTAAAGGGGACGTTAACAGTATGTACTGTAGAACCCAAACAGATGGACTACAGTCTGGAATTGGAGAACTACAAAGGACGTCTTTACAGGACGTGGAACTGAGAACATGGACTATAAGGGGGGAAAAATTCGGCTAAAAACTCAATCTTCTGCAGTAAAAAAGACACAATCTGTAATCTGGATTAACTGATCTGAGTTCCAAGTGTTTTACTTACATACTGTCCAGTACAAGGTCTAAATTTGACACAAAAACAACAAAGATAGCTAATAAGAAACAGCACACACAAATATACATACAGTATAATAAATATGAGATTCAGACGATTAACAATTTGTACAGCCGTGTACAGAAAACACAGAGATCCTGCTCCTGTGGTTTAAAATGAACTAATTCTAATAATCATGCAATAAAAATCCACCTATCATAAGTGCAGGTTAATACAGTGCTTTTGTATAATGTCTCTGTTAAGGTCGGTTAGGTTCTTTTCGTTTCCTGGTTCAAACTGGCTGCCCGTGTAGCGTGGAGGTGAGTCGAAAGTCTGGGTGAACAAAAGACAAATACAAGTGAAAGTCAGCGTAGTGTTTACAGCATAGTGGCAGAAACAGGATCAGTCTCGTCTGTGCTGTGCAAGAACACACAGAAACAAGTTAGCACAAAAATCTGAGGTGTGAAATAAAGCAATGAGCAGCAAGAGCATAAAATCAAAATCAGAATACTTCATTGATCCCCGGGGAGGAAGAAATACAGATGTTACTAGTATAATGGTATATAGCGTTATAATGTACAAAAAAAAAAAAAGAGAAAAAAAAAAAAAAAAAAATTTATATATATATATATGAATATGACTTAGTGGCTTAGTGGTTGGCCTGTTCTACTCTCAGCACTAGGGATTCCCGGTTTCCATGTTCTCCCCGTGTCTGCGTGGGTTTCCTCCGGGTTCTCCGGTTTCCTCCCACAGTCCAAAAACATAGATCAAGTTAATTGAGTTCTCCAAATTGCCCCATATAGAGTGTGTATGTGTGAGTGAGTGTGTGCCCAGCATGGATTTGCGCCCTGTCCTGGGTCTATCTGCCCAGCGCCCAAAATGTTCTCCCCTGAATGGGCATGTGGAACCCCCCCCGCGACCCTGATATAGGATAAAGCGGAAGATAATGGATGGATGAATGGATATATATATATATATTTACATTTACATTTACATTTAGTCATTTAGCAGATGCTTTTATCCAAAGCGACTTACAAATGAGAACACCACAAGTCAGAAGCTATGAAGAAAACCAACTATACTGTAAATTCATCAAAGCTGAATGTTCACACACTGCAACACAGTTACAGGCATCATCAGAGATGGCATCCTCTCATAGAGGAGGATGCTGTCTAAGCTGAAGGCCATTATGGACAATACCTCCCACCCACAGTACCACACACTGGACAGACACATTCACATTCAGAGCACATTCAAGACTGATTCCCCCAAAATGCACCACAGAGCACCACAGGAGGTCATTTTTAATAGTGGCCATTAAACGCTATAACTCTTTTCTTCATGTGTAAGATTTGTGCAATATCAAATTACATAATATACAGTTTTTATATGTGCAATCAAACATCATAACATGTGGTTAACTTGTGCAATATATGTCGCCACTTTACCTTTGTTGTTGTATTTATTTTCTATTTTTTTTTTATTTTAGAATAAAAGTTTATATATATATATATAAAATAAAAATAAATACAAGTAAGGTAAGGTAAGTATAAGAAGCATGGTTTTATCTGCAGGTATTTTTGTTTATTTAAAGAAATGTATAAATACGACCAGGTTAAAAACATTAAAGTCCTGCACTCCTCCATATTTGTCTGGCAGGAAAAGGTTTATTATTTTTTAATGAACTAGTATAATCATTAAAATTTCACGGTTTGTGCTGACTATGATTATAGCGTCGGTGTACCTGTAGTGTTCGTTGTGTCCAGCAGAGGGGAGTGTGAGAGCGGAATCTGCTTTAATGGCGTCACAGCGTAGAGCCTCGTTTTCCATCTCACTCAAAGGGAACACTCGCTTCTTCCAGGGTTCCTTACACTGTACAGACATGGAGAACATCTCCATCACTGAAAGCTATAAAAGGAACTACACCATACAACCAAAACTACACGACAGATGGGTGAGGTAGCCCAGTGGTTAAGATGGGGTTCCAATACAAGGTCCACTGAAGATAAGCAATTAAGCAAGACCCTTAACCCTCTTTGCTTCAGGGTTCTTCATGGTGGAACTTGTGTTCTGACTCCAACCAAGTTGGGATACCCGTTAGTCGCCATAGACAAGCGTCTGCTTAATGAATTCATGTAAATATTCATTCATTCATTCATTCATTGTCTTCTGCTTTGTCCTATATTAGGATCGCGGGGGTGGGGTGGGGGGCCATCCAGGGGAAAACGTCTTGGGCGCTGGGCAGAAACACCCAGAACAGGGTGCCAATCCAACGCTGGGCGGGCACACACTCACTCACACAGACACGCACACAAACACACTCTATATGGGGCAATTTGGAGAACTACATTGACTTGGTCCATGTTTTTGGACTGTGGGAAGAAACCGGAGAACCTGGAGGAAACCCACGCAGACACGGGGAGAACATGGAAACTCCACCCAGATGGGGATGCGAACCAGGAATCCCTAGTGCTGAGAGGAGAACATGCTAACCACTAAGCCACCGTGTCGCCCTAATGTAAATATTTATTGAAAGGTGGCTTAGTGGTTAACACGTTCGCCACTGATAAGACACACAGACACATTCTATATGGGGCAATTTCGAGAACTCAAATGACTTGATCCATGTTTTTGGACTGTGGGAGGAAACTGGAGAACCCGGAGGAAACCCACGCGGTCATGAGTTTTCATGTTCTCCCCGTGTCCGTGTGGGTTTCCTCCGGGTTCTCCGTTTTCTCCCACAGTAGAAGTAAAATCTCCAAATTGCCCCATATAGAGTGTGTTATATTTCATATATATTTGAAAGAAAATATAGATATTGGAGATCAGACAGATGTTTGTAGAACCAAACACAGATGTCTGATGGACCATGTGAGAGAGAGTGGTCACCTCTTAACCTTTACCTCTGCATGATGGAGATAAAGGGGCTTCACCACACAGTAAAAATAGATCTGACACTCCACAGGTGGATCACTTTCTGTGTGTGTGTGTGTGTGTCTGTGTGTGTGTGTGTGTGTGTTGGTATATCATCATGGGAATCAAAAGCAAAAACAAACTTACTTATGGTAACCCAACGTAATTGTAGACTGCCAGCTAGATCCCATAATGTAACTTTTTATTTAATCTTAAATTCATGTTTTAATTATTAATCATGTTCTAAGGTTAGTGTAAGGTTATGGGTAAGGTTAGTGTAAGGTTATGGGTAATGTGAGTGTAAGGTTATGGGTAAGGTTAGTGTAAGGTTATGGGTAAGGTTAGTGTAAGGTTATGGGTAATGTTAGTGTAGGGTTATGGGTAAGGTTAGTGTAAGGTTATGGGTAATGTTAGTGTAAGGTTATGGGTAATGTTAGTGTAAGGTTATGGGTAAGGTTAGTGTAAGGTTATGGGTAAGGTTATGGGTGAGGTTATGGGTAAGGTTAGTTTAAGTTTTTGGGTAATGTTAGTGTAAGGTTATGGGTAAGGTTATGGGTAATGTTAATGTAAGGTTATGGGTAAGGTTAGTGTAAGGTTATGGGTAATGTTAGTGTAAGGTTATGGGTAAGGTTAGTGTAAGTTTTTGGGTAATGTTAGTGTAAGGTGGATTTAAGAATCTTAAACATGAATTTAAGATTAAATAAATCTCTTTGGATAAAAGCGTCTGCTAAATGACTAAATGTAAATGTAAGGTTAGTAGATGGTTATGGGTAATGTTAGTGTAAGGTTAGTGTAAGGTTATGCGTAATGTTAGGGTAGTAGTATTTATGTATAGGTTTGGGTAAGTCTTTACAAAATGAATGGAAGTCTATGTGAGACCCGACAGTGCATTAAAATACGTGTGTGTGTGTGTGTGTGTGTGTGTGTGTGTGTGTGTGTGTGTTAGAGAGAGAGAGGCTTTAGAGATGAGTGTACACCTGATGCAGTAAAATCAAGTGATATCATTAAACAGATACTACAATATTCACAGTTCTGCTGAAGAGCCCACATCCACCCACTGATCCACCCACCCACCAATACACACACACACACACACACACACACACACACACACTAACCACTGCTTTAGAAATGTCAATCATTAAGCAATAATAAATGTTTCATCTACGCATTTTGTCACGGCTGGACAAACAGCTCAGCCAATCAGATTTCAAGGTCTCTATTGTACACATCAGCTTTGGAATGAAAACTCACCTAGACACAAGAAGGACATGCAGACTCCACACAAAAAAAGACCTTTGTTAGCCACAACCGGGAGTCGAACCCGGGTTTCCCCTTGTAAAAATAGTATGTTCTAATCTAAACACCATGATTTTTATTTGCACAATTTTTTCATACCTCTCTTTCCTCTTCCACTGATTGCTCTGGAGATGAGCTGAAGGTCTGAACAGTATTCCCCGACGTATACACACATCCCCGACGAAACAACCTGGACAGAGTGGGGTATAGAAGGTAAAAAAAGCAACACATTTAACATAAAAAGGTAAGAACTGTTTTATATAACATAACTGTTTTATATATAGCAGGTCTGGAGACTATAGATGGCTAATTATTGGAAGTTTAGAATCTCTCATGTCGATCATGTGACCACATGATGCTCCACATTTACAGACAGACATATCGGACTTTACAGAATGGCCTATCTACACATGCACTGTGACAACCATGACTCCATCTTGTGGTCGGTCTCTGTCCCAGAGGCATGTGATGTTCCTGGTTCTAAAGGACTCACACTTCTTAGGCAGATCTGTGACAGGTGCATTAATTAACCATAATCATAACCATAAGTCCCGCCTTCTCCACCATGCCCCGCCGATCCTTCCATCCATCCATCCATTATCTTCCGCCTTATTCTCTACTAGGTTTGCGTGTGGGGGGGGGTGGTCCATATCCCATCATTCACTCACACAGACACACACACACATTATATGGGGCAATTTGGAGTATTCAATTGACCTTGACCAATGATTTTTGGACTGTGGGAGGAAACCGGAGAACCCGGAGGAAACCCACGCAGACACAGGGAAAGGCGAACGTGCTAACCACTTAGCCACCGTGCCGCCCCTTATCCATCCATCCATCCATCCATCCCCATGCCCATCCAGGGGAGAACATTTCGGGAGCTGGGCAAATACACCCAGGACAGGGCGCCAATCTATCACTGGGCACACACTCACTCACATAAACACACATTATATGGGGCAATTTGGAGCATCCAATTGACCTTGATCCATATTTTTGGACTGTGGGGGGGGGGTCCATATCCCATCAAAGGGCTATCTATCCTCCCTCCCACCCATCCATTATCTTCCACTTTATCCTCTATTAGGGTCGCGGGGGGGTTCCCCATGCCCATCCAGGGGAGAACATTTCGGGAGCTGGGCAGATACACCCAAGACAGGACGTAAAACTACTCCTGGGCACACTCACTCCCACAAACACACATTATATGGGGCAATTTGGAGCATCCCTTTGGTTCCATCCATCCAGGGCGCTGGGCAAAAACATCCAGGAAAGGCCGCTAAGCACACACTCACTCACACAGATACATACACACTCTATATGGGGCAATATGGAGAATTCAGTTAACCTTCAACCCTGTTTTTGGACTGTGGGAGGAAACCGGAGAACCCGGATGAAACCCACACAGACACGGGGAGAACCTGCCGATCCTGCCACAACTAACTACCCATCAACCCAAGGAACCAGACAAATCTGACCTGGTTCTGCGAGTGACTCCGCCTTTTTTCCAAGAACTCCAGCAGAGTTTCTCTCGATGTTCAGAGATCTGGTGCCTCGTGGAAAACATCTCATCTGACAGCAGCTCAGGCTGAAAGAGAATACACCAGGCGACATTACCCAACACAGTGCTCAGTCAGGCTGAAGACTCTCAGAATCTTCCCACACCGGCCACTTTATTAGGTTCATTACCTGTAATGATACTAATGTGGGTGGCACGCTGGCTTAGTGGTTGGAATGTTCTCCTTTCAGCACTAGGGATTCCCGGTTCGAATCCCCATCTGGGTGGAGTTTCCATGTTCTCCCCGTGTCCGTGTGGGTTTCCTCTGGGTTCTCCGGTTTCCTCCCACAGTCCAAAAACATGGATCAAGTCAATTGAGTTCTCCAAATTGCCCCATATAGAGTGTGTGTATGTGTGTGAGCGCCCTGTGTATCTGCCCAGCGCCCGAAACGTTCTCCCCTGGATAGGCATGGGGAACCCCCCCCCCTCCGCGACCCTAATAGAGGATAAATTGGAAGATAATGAATGAATGAATGAATGGATACTAATGTGGTGGTAAGTGTAATTTTTTATGTTCTCCACAAAAAAAGCCATGTCTTAATATAGTGTTAATCTTCTCCTTATTCCTTTATTAGGGTTGTGTGTGTGTGTGTGTGTGGGGGGGGGTTCCCATGCCCATCCAGAGGGGGACATTATAGGCGCTGGGATAGATACACCCAGGACAGGGCCCCAATCTATCACTGGGCACACACTCACTCACAAAGACACACAAACACTATATAGGGGCAATTAAGAGCAGCCAATTTACCTTGAACCCGGAGGAAACCCACGGGGACACGAAGAGAACATGAAAACTCCACCCAGATCCAATCCTGATCCCCAGCTCCAAGAGGCTGATGTGCTAACCACGACGCCACTCTTGTTTATTATTATTTGTGTTATTATAATTATTAATTTTATTATCTATTACTTTATCCTCTACTAGGGTTGCGGGAGGGGGGGGGCACAGGGGCATTCAGGCACAGGGCTGACACATTCAGGACAGGTTGCCAATCCATCACTGAGCACACACTTACTCACCCAGACACACACTATAGGGACAATATAGGGGCAATAGGGGGATAATAGGGGCAATTTAGATAGGGACAATTTAAATCAGCCAATTCACCTTGAATCCATGTTTAGACTGTGGAAGTAAACCAAAGATCCTGAAGAAACCCCAGGTGGACATTGGACAACATGGAAACTCCAATCTGGGGTTCAAACCTGGATCCCCAGCATTAAGTGGACATGCATATCATCTTGAATCCATGTTTTTGGACTGTGGGAGGAAACTGGAGAACCTGGAGGAAACTCATGCGGACAGGGTGAGAACATGGAAACTCCACCCAGATCGGGATTGAGACCTGGATCCCCAGGACAGAGAGGTGGATGTGCTCTTACTATTATGCCGCAGTGCTGCCATTGTTGTTTATTATTTTGATTTTGTCATTAATTATGATTATTAACTTAATTAACGTTTAAAACTCAATCTGTACCTCAGGATTATCTTCTGTTACCTCGTCCTCGTTCTCCATCAGTGGCGTGAGATCTACTCTCCTCCATCTGTTGAAACAGAAAGAACACAATTACATCATACATGTTAATATACAGGGGGGCTTAATGGTTAGCATGTTCTCCTTTCAGTCCTGGGGATCCAGGTTTGAATTCCGATCTGGGTGGAGTTTCTATGTTCTCCCCGTGTCCGTGTGGGTTTCCTCCGGGTTCTTTGGTTTTCTCCCACAGGCCAAAAACCATGGATTCAATTTAAGTTGAATGCTCTAAATTGCCCCATATAGAGTGTATTAGTGTAAGTGAGTGTGTCCAGTGAAAGATTGGCATCCTGTCCTGGGTGTATCTGCCCAACGTTCTCCCCTGGATGGGCATGGGGAACCCCCCGCGACCCTAACAGAGGATAAAGCGGGAGATAATGGATGAATGATTGAATGGTTAAATACAGGGTGGCTTAGTGGTTGGCATGTTCTCCTCTCAGTGCTGGGGATCCAGGTTTGAATCCCAATCTGGGTGGAGTTTCCATGTTCTCTTCGTGTCCGCATGGGTTTCTTGTGGGTTCTCCGGTTTCCTCCCACAGTCCAAAAACCATGGATTCAAGGTAAGTTGAATGCTCTAAATTGCCCTCATATAGAGAGTGTGTTCATGTCTAAGTGAGTGAGTGTGTGTTCGGTGATAGATTGGCGTCCTGTCCTGGGACTATCCGCCTAGCGTCCCCTGGATGGGTGTGCCCTGTCCCCCAGTTTTGGTGTAGTTTCCATGTTCTCCCCTTGTCTGCCGGGTTCTCCGGTTTTCTCCCCAGTCCAAAAACATGGATTCAAGGTAAGTTGAATGCTCTAACTTGCCCCATATAGAGTATGTGTGTATGTCTGTGTGAGTAAGCGTGTGTCCTGTCCTGGGTGTATCTGCCCAACGTCCGAAACGTTCTCCCCTAGGTAAGGGGAACCCCTCCCCCCATGAGACCCAAGTAAGGGATTAAAAGGGAGATAATGACTCTCACAGGTCATGTGATCAAATAAACCAAACAATTAAACAAAATAGAGCACGGCCGAGAAATAAGGAACCAAAACCAGTGGAACAGAACTCATCAAATAAAGAAATGAACAAAGTCCAGGCAGACGGTGCCGTTGGAGCCTGACACTTATACTGTACCTGGGAGTAGGAATATCCTTATAATGAAGCTTTTTAACAAACGTAGACGAAGCCAGCGTTACAGGGAGGACTATGTTGTTAATGTCGTAAACATCTTCAGCGTTTCTTCTTCGTGCAGCAAACTGTGAGAAACAAACCGGTCATGCTTTATCTTCATCTTCAGAACAAACTGCAAGTTCAAAGTCTAAAACGACTTGTAAGGACTTGTAGACTGTATCCATCCATCCATCCATTATCTTCCGCTTTATCCTCTA
>JAFMOD010000862.1:206096-226990 GCA_019802435.1 Corydoras maculifer | reverse complement strand
CTTCAGAACAAACTGCAAGTTCAAAGTCTAAAACGACTTGTAAGGACTTGTAGACTGTATCCATCCATCCATCCATTATCTTCCGCTTTATCCTCTATTAGGGTTGCGGGGGGGGGGGGGGGGGGGGGGGGGGGGGGGGGTTCCCCATGCCCAGGGGAAAACGTTTCGGGCGCTGGGCAGATACACCCGGGACAGGGCGCCAATCTATTACTGGGCACATACTCACTCACACAGACACACTCTATATGGGGCAATTTGGAGAACTCATATGACTTGATCCATGTTTTTGGACTGTGGGAGGAAACCGGAGAACCCGGAGGAAATGCAGACATGGGGAGAACATGGAAACTCCACCCAGATGGGGATTCAAACCTGGAATCCCTAGCGCTGAGAGGAGAACATGTTAATCACTTGTAGACTTTATAAAGTTTAATAAGGCCAGTTGTGATAGAAACTATAGAAAGTATGCAAAGAAATTGGGCAAACACAAAATAGCCAAATATTGGGCATCCAAAAGATCCATCCATCCATTATCTTCTACTTTATCCTCTATTAGGGTCGCGGGGGGGAAGGGGGGGGGTCCTCATGCCCATCTAGGGGAGAAGTTTCGGGCGCTGGGCAGATACACTCAGGACAGGGCGCCAATCCATCGCTGGGCACACACTCACTCACACAAACACACTCTATATGGGGCAATTTGGATAATTCAATTGACCTTGATCAAAGTTTTTGGACTGTGGGAGGAGACCGGAGAACCCGGAGGAAACCCACGCGGAAACGGGGAGAACATGAAAACTCCACCCAGATGGTGATTCGAACCGGGAATCCCTAGTGCTGAGAGGAGAACATGCTAAACACTAAACCACCGTGCTGCCCATTAAAAAGATCTAATTAGTAAATTAATAGTCTTGTGGAATAACAAATAACGAGTAATCCACTGACCTAGACATGTTAGTTTATGTTAAACATTTAATTCTCCTGATTTTATCTTGCGGCACGGTGGCTTAGTGATTAGCATGTTCTCCTCTCAGCGCAGTGGATTCTAGGTTCAAATCCCTGGGTGGAGTTTCCATGTTCTCCCCGTGTCCGCGTGGGTTTCCTCTGGGTTCTCCGGTTTCCTCCCACAGTGGATTCAAGGTAAAAAACATGGATTCAAGGTAAATTGGATGCTTTAAATTGCCCCTATATAGTTTGTGTATGTGTGTGTGTGTGTGTATACTCAGTGATAGATTGACGTCCTGTCCTGGGTGTATTTGCCCAGCGCCTGAAACGTTCTCCCCTGGACGGGCATAAGACCCCCCCCCCCCCGCAACCCAGTAAGAGGGTTAAGTGGAAGATAATAGGTCTTCTTTTCATACAAGTTTGGGTCCTATCTCACACCCTCACGATGCTCATTACCTGCAACGTTTAAATAGCAACACCGCATGTGAATATATCTCCCCAGATGGGCGTGGCCATCTCAAAATAAAGTGTGTTCAGGTACATTTTTGGCTTGTTGCCATCACTCACTGCGGTCTTGCTTTATCTCCATTTTCAGAACAAACTGCAAGTTCAAAGTCTAGTACGACTTGTAAGGACTTATAGACTTTAGAAAGTGTAAAAAGGCCAAATGTGATAAAGTGAACATGGATTCAAGGTAAACTGAATACTCTAAATTGCCCCATATAGAGTCTGTCTGTTTGAGTGAGTGTGTGTCCAGTGATAGATTGGCGCTCTGTCCTGGGTGTATCTGCCCAGCACCCGAAATGTTCTCCCCTGGATGGGCATGGGGAAACCCCCCCCCGACCCTATAGCAAATTACAAATGAGAGAATATCGTAAGTCATATTATTAGGTATTATAACGTACCTGTGGATATTTCTGCTGGGCATTTTTGCGGTTGGGGGTGATGAGTCCTTTCTTTGCACTTAACTTCGATTTGGGAGAAAACATAGCAGCTGTATCTAATGATTAAGAAAGCAACTTTAGATTAGATTAGATTAGATTAGATTCGACTTTATTGTCATTGTGCAAAGTACAGGACCAATGAAATGTAGTTAGCATCTAACCTGAAGTGCAATCTATACATTATTTACATAAAGTGCATTAATAACACTGACCGGTGCATTGAGTAGTGATGTTCTCTCAGCGCTAGGGATTCCCAGTTCGAATCCTAATCTGGGTGGAGTTTCCATGTTCTCCCCGTGTCCACGTGGGTTTCCTCCGGGTTCTCTGGTTTCCTCCCACAGTCCCAAAACATGGATCAAGGTCAACTGAATTCTCACACTCTATATGGGGCAATTTGGAGAACTCAATTGACTTGATCCATGTTTTTGGACTGTGGGAGGAAACCGGAGAACCCGGAGGAAACCCACGCGGACACGGGGAGAACATGGAAACTCCACCCAGATTGGGATTCGAAGCGGGAATCCCTAGTGCTGGGAGGGGAACATGCTAAACACTAAGCCACCGTGCCGCTTTATTAATGGTATATATTTATGTATATACATTTAAACACATTGCTACTTAATGCAGGCGCTGGGCAGATAAACCCAGGACAGGGCACCAATCTATTGCTGGGCACACACTCACTCACACAAACACACTCTATATGGGGCAATTTGGAGAACATGCCAACCACCAAGCCACCGTGCCGCCCCATTTTGCGTTTAAGGTAACAATTATTTTGGTTTGATATTTCTTACCGAATACGTTTTTTGGATGTTTGTTTTTAGATATGAAGCCCTCAGAGCGACTGAAGTGATGGAGTGGTCGTAGCCAGTTCTCTTTATAAAGAGTCGGAGGTGCGTAGTTCTCTGTGAACCAAAACAAGAACCATACAACACTCAGTAAATGAAGCATCTCCTATAAACAAGCTTTTAATCCTTAAATTGATCAAATCAGAACTTCTTGTCTACTTTGGTGCACTCAAAACTCACTAATTCTAATTTCCCTATGTCCATCCAAGGAGAACGTTTCGGGCGCTGGGCTGATACACCCAGGACAGGACACCAATCTATCACTGGAAACACACTCACTCACTCACACACACACACACACACACACACTAAATGGGGCAATTTAGAGCATTCAATAAACCTTGAATCCATGTTTTTTTTAGACTGTGAGAGAAAACCAGAGAACCTGGAGAGCAGCGACATGGGGAGAACATGGAAACTCCATCCAGATTGGGATTCAAACCTGGATTCATTTCCCACCTCATTATCTTCCGCTTAATCCTCTACTAGGGTTGCGGGGGGGGGGGGGGCATTTCATGTGGACAGGGTGTACCTAATCTATCACTCACTCACACAGACACACTAAATGGGGCAATTTAGAGCATACAATACCTTGATACATGTTTTTGGACTGTGGGAGGAAACAGGCAGACACGGGGAGAACATGGAAACTCCACCCAGATTGGGATTTGAACCTGGATCCCCAACACTGAGAGGAGAACATGCTAACTACTAAGCCACAGTGCCGCCCTAATGTAAATTTGATCATTTCAATCACTCACTCACTCACAGCCTCCTCACTCACAGACTCACTCACTCACAGCCTCACTCACTCACTCACAGCCTCACTCACTCACAGCCTCACTCACAGCCTCACTCACTCACAGCCTCACTCACTCACTCACTCACAGCCTCACTCACTCACAGCCTCACTCACTCACAGCCTCACTCACTCACAGCCTCACTCACTCACTCACTCACAGCCTNACTCACTCACAGCCTCACTCACTCACAGCCTCACTCACTCACTCACTCACTTACTCACTCACTCTGTATTAGAGGTATGACGTGAGCCGGATCATTTGTTCTGCCGGAGCAGGAGAACCCTGAACACACAGTCATCGGCTCACAGGACACACAGCGGCGGGAGGAGGAGTCAGGTTTCTAAAGAGTGAAAAAGAGTGAGACGTGGAAAAAACAGAGGAAAACAAAATAAAGAATAAAAATTAAAAAACAGGATTTTATTTGCCAGCATTAAGATTCAATTTATTAATAGCAACAATATATGCAAAGTAACCCATTTTAAAACACACACTGATGAAGTGGGCAGCACAGTGGCTTAGTGGTTGGCATGTTCTCCTCTCAGCACTAGGGATTCCTGGTTCGAATCCCAATCTGGGTGGAGCTTCCATGTTCTCCCCGTGTCCGCATGGGTTTCCTCCAGGTTCTCCGGTTTCCTCCCACAGTCCACAAACATGGATCAAGGTCAATTGAATTCTCCAAATTGCCCCATATAGAGTGTGTTTGATTGAGTAAATGTGTGTGACCAGCGATAGGTTGGTGCCCTGTCCTGGGTGTATCTGCCCAGCACCCGAAACATTTTCCACTGGATGGGCATGGGGAACCCCCCCGCGACCCTGAAGGTATTGGATGAATGGAATTGCTGAGTAGGAATTTATATAGATAATAACAGATGCAAAAGTGATGCAATGAAAACATGAGTGTTATATGACCTGCTGTGTGTGTGATGATTGGTCCATGGTAAAGAGGCGGGGCTTGTAGTAGGTCAGCACAGGGCGTGTGCGAGCAGACACACATGTGATGTCGGGCTGCGAGGAAAACTGATCCCAGTGACACATCCGCCTTTTCTTCAGTGCCGCCTCTCCTAAAAACATGCTCTGAGGGCCGAACATGTCCGACCCTGTTCTGTAAATAAAGATTTAAAAAACATTTAGACCTCGTAATATTTACAGATTAAACCATGTATTAAATACACTTATACAATGGGTTGTTTCGGCCCTTAAACCTGATTGGCTGAGCCGTTTGTCCAGCTGTGACATTAGCTTTACATTCGTATTAATGAGTAATATTCATTCATTTATTATCTTATACTTAGTCCTCTAATAGGGTCATGAGGGGCGTGGGTTCCCCATGCCCATCCAGGGGAGAACGTTTCGGGCGCTGGGCAGATACACCCAGAACAGCATGCCAATTTATCGCTAGGTACACACTCACTTACACAAACACACTCTATATGGGGCAATTTAGAGCATTAAATTGACCTTAAATCCATGTTTTTAGACTATGGGAGGAAACTGGAGAACCCGGAGAAAACCCACACAGACACTGGGGAGACACACAGATTGGGATTCGAACCTGGATCCCCAGCGCTGAGGCGAACTAGCTAACCACTAAGCCACCATGCCACCCTCAAGGTGAATGAAATGCTTTCAATTGCCCCATATAAAGTATGTTTGACAGCGATAACATGGGTGTATCTGCCCAGTTCCCGAAACCTTCCCACTGGATGGGAATGGGGAGTGGGGAACACCCCCCCCCCCTCATGATGCCCGTGTGATACATAATACATTGTTTTAAAACATGTTCCATTAATGCAAATACAGATTAATATAAACAGAGAGCCGATTCCTGATGAGCACTAAACCTGTATGTATCCTGTTACTCAGCGATCAATGTTCACATAAAAAAAAACTAAATTAAACTAAACTAAAACGGAGGACAAGATTACCTTCTCCACGTGTCCGTGTGGGTTTCCTCCGGGTTCTCCGGTTTCCTCCCACATTCCAAAAACATGGATTCAAGGTAAATTGAATGCTCCAAATTGCCCCATATAGAGTGTGTCTTTGTGTGCCCAGAGATAGATTGGATAGATAGGACCAGAGACAGATGTATAGGCTTCCTGTCCTGGGTGTATCTGCCAAGCGACTGAAACATTCTCCCCTGGATGGGCATGTGGAACCCCCCCCACCCTCCCACCCCCACAACTCTAGTAGAGGATTAAGTGGAGGATAATAAATGAATGAATGTGGTGGGCAGCCTTGTATACGGCATCCAGGGAGCAATTAGGGTTAGGTGCCTTGCCCAAGGGCACTTTAGCCGTAGTACTTGTTGAGAGCATGAATCGAACCCAGGACCTTCAGGCCACAAGGCTGGTTCCTTAATCTTTAACCTACACCCTTGTGTTAACTCATCCTCCGCTGAGCTAAAGCAAGCCCTTAAACATGCTGGTTAATACCAATGTTTACATTTCGCTTAGAGATTTGCCGACTGCATCAGGTTCATTGCACACAGACAATGCATGATGGGAGTTGTTCCAGCAGAGAGCAGATGAAGGACGTTACATGGTGAATGAATAATTTGATAAAGAAAGAGGAGGAGGGCTGAAGGACCTGTTGAAGGCTCTTTTCTTTGGGCCTCGTCTGTGGCGGCAGTTCCCTTTAGTTACTGGAGAACAGGGTGGGGATAGACTCAGAGGAGTCATCAGACTGTTGACGAACTGACTCAGCTGAGCACTCTGCGCACAAACACAAAAAATACAACTTTATACACTGTTATAGTCATGTGATTACAAAAACAGGCGCAATTTCTTCAGGCTTTGACGTACGAGACGTTTAAGTAGTGCATACGTATTTCAAAGTGGGCATGGCTGTATATATAGGGTGTGTTCTCCCCTGGATGGGCATGGGGAACCCCCACCCATCCATCCATCCATTAGCTTCCGCTTTATCCTCTATTAGGGTCGCGGGGGGGTCCCCATGCCCATCCAGGGGAGAACGTCCCGGGCGCTGGGCAGATACACCCAGGACAGGACGCCAACCTATCATTGGACATAAACTCACTCACACACACACACTCTATATGGGGCAATTTGGAGAATTCAATTGACTTGATCCATGTTTTTGAACTGTGGGAGGAAACCGGAGAACCCGGAGGAAACCCACGCGGACATGGGGAGAACATGGAAACTCCACCCAGATTGGGATTTGAACCGGGAATCCCCAGCGCTGAGAGGAGAACATGCTAATCACTAAGCCACCGTGCTGCTCGTCGTCAGGAATCCGTTCCATGTTTATATTCATCTGTATTTCCATCTAAGGCAGCACCGTGGCTTAGTGATTAGCATGTTCTCCTCTCAGCACTAGGGATTCCCAGTTCTAATCCCAATCTGGGTGAAGTTTCCATGTTCTCCCCGTGTCCACGTGGGTTTCCTCTGAGTTCTCCGGTTCCCTCCCACAGTCCAAAAACATGGATCAAGGTCAATTAATTTCTCCCAATTGCCCCATATAGAGTGTGTTTGTATGTGTGTAAGTGAGTGAGTGTGGGTCCAGTGATAGATTGGCGCCCTGTCCTGGATGTATATGCCCGGCGCCCGAAACGTTCTCCCCTGGGTGGGCATGGGGAACCCCCACCCGCGACCTTACTAGAGGATAAAGCAGAAGATAATGGATGGATGGATTCCTTCTGAGCACTAAACCTGTATCGGGTTACTCAGCAATCTACGTTCACTTTAAAAAACAGTATAAATTACGTCACGGAAGACCTTTTTTCTGGACCTGTAAGCCTCTGGTCCTTTCATGACCCTAGTAGAGGATTAAGTGGAAGATAATGAGATGGATGGATGGATAATCAATCGTCTATATAAAAAAGCAAACCTGTCTCTCGATGTTCCTGAGAAGCCGCATGGGGCTAACAGGCTCTAAATCGATGTCGGTGTGGAGGCTGTGTGTCTTCGTCCCTGTGGAAGCCAAACCCGCCGTTTCTGTCAGCAGCATCTGTTGAATTTGTCTGTCGGTCAAAGGCTGAGATTTGGCCAGAGTGACTTTTCCCTGCAGTACAGATATTTAATTCTGATTACAGTACAGAGAACGCAGATATAACACAATGCTTCACCACAATTGTCCAACCCAGTAACACCGGGGGCCATAACCCCCACTTTAGGTCACGGGCCGAGCAGGATTAACATTTATGAACACACTAAAAATAAATGTTTTCTGAACATTCATTCATTCATTATCTCCCGCTTATCCTCTATTAGGGTCGCGGTGGGGTTCCCCATGCCCATCCAGGGGAGAACTTCTCAGGCGCTGGGCAGATAGACCCAGGACAGGGCGCCAATCCATCACTGGACACACACTCATTCACACAGACACACTCTAAACGGGGCAATTTTGAGATTTCAATTAACTTGATCCATGTTTTTGGACTGTGGAAGGAAACCGGAGAACCCGGAGGAAACCCACGCAGACACGGGGAAAACATGGAAACTCCACCCAGATGGGGATTCGAACCGGGAATCCCTAGCGCTGAGAGGCGAACGTGCTAACCACTAAGCCACCGTGCCGCCGTTTTCTGAACATGAACAGGAATAAAAACATATTATTCCACAATAAATAAACTTTAACGTTATAGAACCTATCAAAATATCTCTTTATCAAAATTATATAAAACTTTGAATATGCAGCAAAAATGCATAAAAAAAATAAATTAATATGATGCTTTTCAACAAAAGTAAAAATCAAAAATCAAAACATCCAGTTTTCTTTGCTCTCGGGCTGTTATAGCAAAAATCTGCAGCACGGTGGCTTAATAGTTATAACGTTCGCCTTTCAGAGCTGGGCATCCAGGTTCGAACCCCAATCTGGGTGGAGTATCCATGTTCTCCCCGTGTCCGTGTGGATTTCCTCCGGGTTCTCCGGTTTCCTCCCACAGTCCAAAAACATGGATTAAGGGAAATTGAATGCTTTTAATTGCCCCATATAGAGTGTGTTTGTGTGTGTGTGAGTAAGTGTGGCCAGCAATAGATTGGTGTCCTGTCCTGGGTGTATCTGCCCAGCGCCCGAAACGTTCTCCCCTGGATGGGCATGGGGAACCCCCCTGTGACCCTAGTAGAGGATTAAGCGGAAGATCATAGATTGATAGATGGATTTCTCTCCAGGAGCGGCACGGTGGCTTAGTGGTTGGCATGTTCGCCTCTCAGCACTAGGGATTCCTGGTTCGAATCCCAAGCTCGGTGGAGTTTCCATGTTCTCCCTGTGGGTTTCCTCGGGGTTCTCCGGTTTCCTCCCACAGCCCAAAAACATGGATTAAGGGGAAATTGAATTCCAAACTCCAAATTGCCCCATATAAAGTGTGTTTGTGTGTGTCTGTGTGAGTGAGTGTGTGTCCTGTCCTGGGTGTGTCTGCCCACCACCTGAAATGTTCTCCCCTGGATGGGCATGGGAAACCCTCCTGCAACCTTAGTAGAAAGTAGAAGATAATGGATGGATGGATGTTATCATGGAATACACTTTATTATTCAGTTCATTAATGTAATATTAATACTTTACCTTGTTGGCGAGAAGATGCTGATGAAGCTGTGAGATCTTCTGAATTTGAAACTCTAGTGCAGACAATCTGAGCGTCAACCACGTCCAGTAACTCGCCAGCTTTGCTCTGTCCTGCTGATACCGCCACTCACACCCCACACAGCTGCGAATGAGAGTGCAATAAACAAGAGGAAGAGGAAATATTTATTTTACGTTCTTAATAATCAAAAAATGCTGGGTATCCAGGTTCGAATCCCAATCTGAGTGAAGTTCCCATGTTCTTCTTGGGTCCACATGGGTTTCTTCCAACTTTCCAGATGTTTTTCCCACAGTCCAAAACATGGATTGAAGGTGATATAACTGCTTTAAATTGCCCCCATCTACACTACTCATATATAATGTGTGTGTGTGAGTTAGTGTGTGCCCAACGATAGATTGGCCCTGTCCTGGATGTATTTGCCCAGCGCCCCAAATGTTCTCCCCTGGTTGGGCATGTGGAACCTATGTTCTATATTGGTCAGAACCATCACATTCATTCATCTGAATAAATTGATTCTGCTGCTTAATCCTCTACTAGGCTCACGGGGGGGGGGGGTCCCCATGCCCATCCAGGGAAGGGGTTCCCCATGCCCATCCAGGGGAGGGGGGGGGTTCCCCATGCCCATCCAGGGGAGAACATTTTGGGTTCTGGGCAAATACACCCAGGATAGGTGAGCACATTCACTCACATACTATATGAGACAATTTAGAACATTCAATTCACCTTGAATCCATAAGAGGAAACCAGAGAACCCAGAGGAAACCCATGAAATGCCACCCAGACTGTAGTCCATCTGTGTTCTTTATTGTTGTTAGTCCCCTGTTGGTTCTCTGGTCTCTGTTGGTCAGGAGTATCACAGAACAGGTATCATTTGGGTGGTGGATTGTTTATTGTCAGTTCTGCAGTGACACTGATGTGGTGGTGGTGGGGGGTTTAGTGGAGTTTCATTTCTCCACCTCAGTCACACTGCTGGGATAGGAATAATAACCCCACTCAATAACCCCTGCTCTGTGGTGCTACTATTGGGGTTCTGAGTATTAGAACAGAGTAAAGGGGATGTACACAGTATGTACTGTAGAACCCAAACAGATGGACTACAGTCTGGAATTGGAGAACTACAAAGTCCATCTGTACAGGACGTGGAACTGAGCACATGGACAATATGTTGCATATTGTAACAAAAACAAATGCTTAAAGAACTTTAATTGGCACACAGGGTTAATAGTGAGTGGCACAGAAGTCATAAATGGTTGCCCAGGGGGCAGAACATAGTTTGAGGGTTCTAGACAGGTCAGTTTTATAAACAGAGTCTGCGCCGTGTATATACAGCAGGGTTTCCTTTCAGACAGACTAGGTAATTGGAAAATTCCATGAATAGTTACCGTGCAGTGAAGCAGCTAAGAATCACTCCCATAAAACCCCTCATACACACACACACACACACACACACACACACACACACACACACACACACACACACACACACACACACTCTCTTAAAAGTAAATTTTTTACTAACCTGTACCTTTGTGCTAGTTAATACACGGATACACTTAACCATTCAACTAGAATCTAATTTTATTTTGAGGAGAAAAGTTTGGTTCTGGTGGCGGTTGCACAACACCCCTATTTTTACCTCAACCAGGCATCCGGCAGGTCATTACATGCTGTTGCCACGTGCTAAAGGCAGGTAATTCTAAAAAGCAGTGAGCAAATCTGCACAACTACATGAACCATGTAAACACAAAGTGCAATCATAACAGGGGTTTTTTTTTTATTTGCTGAAAATATTTCGGATCATTACATGTCGGCACATGTTAATTGACTTTAGAATATATATTTAGTATATATTTAGTATATATATATATATATATATATATATATATATATATATATATATATATATATATATATTATTATTATTATTATTTTTTTTTAAACTTGCCCAAAAAATTATATATATATATATATATATAGGCGGCACGGTGGCTTAGTGGTTAGCACATTCGCCTCTCAGCACTAGGGATTCCCGGTTCGAATCCCCATCTGGGTGGAGTTTCCATGTTCTCCCCGTGTCCTCGTGAGTTTCTTCTGGATTCTCCGGTTTCCTCCCACAGTCCAAAAACATGGATCAAGTCAATTGAGTTCTCTAAATTGCCCCCAAATTGTTTGTGTGAGTGAGTGTGTGCCCAGCGATAGATTGGCACCCTGTCCTGGGTGTATCAGCCTAGCGCCCGAGACGTTCTCCCCTGGATGGGCATGGGGAACCCCACCGCGACCCTAATAGAGGATAAAGCGGGAGATGATGAATGAATGAATGAATATATATATATGTGTCGTAATGTGTTGCCCTATATATATATATATATATATATATATATATATATATATATATATATATATATATATATTCTTTAAACACAGGTCATTTAAGACTAATACTCTATGGAACCATCCAGGGTCTTGGGGCCTCTCTTGTGCAGTCTGCTCTTCTTATCTCATCCCTGGGTTTGCTAGATGATTCGCCAATAACCTATCTTCTTGCCAAAAAGCTATTATTTCGTTATTATTTCTCTGGACCATACACCGTTTCGATCAAAGCCGAGTTGTTCCACGGGTTAAAGTTTGCGGTTAGATAAAATCTAAGGCTTTTTCCTGGCAAGCCCTACGGATGTTTCCACAGAGCTGGCATCTGATAGAAGTTTGAAAGACTTAATCTTAGAGAAACAGCTGCTTTTGCTCTTCATTGGTGAACTATTGAAATATCACATGAATTTTTTAAAAATCATTTTCTTAACTGTGTAATTTAAATAAACATGGGTCTTTTATTTGTAGGAATTATTTGTCTGTGGGTTTTCTCCAGGTTCTCCAGTTTTCTCCCACAGTCCAAACACATAGATTCAAGGTGAATTGAGGTGGTTAGGGGTTCCCCATGCCCACCCAGGGGAGAACACTTCGGGCGCTGGGAAGATACACCCAGGACAGGATGCCAATCTATCATTGGACACACACTCACTCACATAAACACACTCTATATGGGGCAATTTGGAGAACTTAATTGACCTCGATCCATGTTTTTGGACTGTGGGAGGAAACGGGAGAACCCAGAGGAAACCCACATGGACACGAGGAGAACTTGGAAACTCCACCCAGATTGGGATTCGAACCGGGAATCCCTAGCGCTGAGAGGAGAACATGCTAAACACTAAGCCACCGTGCTGCCTGTAAAAGAAAATCCTTAAAAACTTTTTAAAAATATTATCTTATCTATAGGGGGCCACGTTGTGCTCTATCTATCCATTAATTATCTTCTACTTTATCCTCTATTAGGGTCGCGGGGGGTTCCCCATGCCCATGCAGGGAAGAACGTTTCGGGCGCTGGGCAGATACACCCAGGACAGGACGCCAATCTATCACTGGAAACACACTCACTCACACAGACACACTCTATATGGGGCAATTTGGAGAATTCAATTGACCTCGATCCATGTTTTTGGACTGTGGGAGGAAACTAGAGAATCTGGAGGAAACCCACACTGACACGGGGAGAACATGGCAACTCCACCCAGATTGGGATTCGATCCGGGTATCCCTAGTGCTGAGAGCAGAACATGCCAACCACTAAGCCAGCATGCCACCCCATTGTGCTATAATCTGATGAAATACATTGAAAAAGAAGGTATTTACATTGACTTGGTGTAAAACACGCTGTATGATCCACCACATTCTGCCTGTAAACTGCAAAACGGTTTTGGCTTTCAGTACCAGGGTGAGCCAAACCACCCAGGGCAATATAGAGGTTGGAGAATCAGTTCTGCCACAGCTTGAAGTGAAGTTTCAGACAAAGCCGAGCTTTTAACTGCAGACTCACGCCTGGGGTTTGCCAGACTAATCTACCACATCGGCTTGCTCACTGTTTTGTTCGCGGGTCTCATAAAGCAACAGGCTTTCATCAGTTTTCCCCGACGTTGAAATGACTCCAGGCTGAAGCAGAATAAAGCGACACAATAGACATCCTTCATAAGTCCTGCACATTCACGCTGCCCACCCTCCTATCCCGGCATTCCGGACGTGCAGGCAGGTAACCAGGCAGTTCAAATATTCTCAAGATGGCTGGACGTTTTTGGTATTTTAAAAAGGAGGAACATAATCTAACTAAATCTCTAGATCTTTTAATCCAAGGACGTATTTAAGAGACGGAATAAATATCCAAACTTTTTTTATCATGTCTGGACAATGCAGCAGCTGAAGTCATTCATTCATTTATTATCTTCCGCTTATCCTCTATTAGGGTCGCGGTGGGGTTCCCCATGCCCATCCAGGGGAGAACATCTCGGGCACTGGGCAGATAGACCCAGGACAGGGCGCCAATCCATCGCTGGGCACACACTCACTCACACAGACACACACTATAAGGGCAATTTTAAGAATTCAATTAACTTGTTCCATGTTTTTGGACTGTGGGAGGAAACCGGAGAACCCGGAGGAAACCCACGCAGACACGGGGAGAACATGGAAACTCCACCCAGATGGGGATTCGAACCGGGAATCCCTAGCGCTGAGAGGCGAACGTGCTAACCACTAAGCCACCGTGCCGCCCCAGCAGCTGAAGTCCTTTTATAAAAATACTCACTTCGTAGTGGGCTTAGTGGGCTTAGTGGTTAGTACATTCGCCTCTCAGCACTAGGGATTCCCGGTTCGAATCCCCATCTGGGTGGAGTTTCCATGTTCTCCCAGTGTCCGCGTGGGTTTCCTCCGGGTTCTCCGGTTTCCTCCCACAGTTCAAAAACATGGATCAAGTCAATTGAGTTCTCAAAATTGCCCCATGTAGAGTGTGTCTGTGTGTTCGTGTGAGTATGTGCCCAGCGATAGATTGGTGCCCTGGATGGGCATGGGAACCCCCCCCCCCGCGACCCTAATAGAGGATAAAGCAGAACATAATGAATGAATACGAATAAAATTTGTATTTTGTATATCATTATATTCTGCAGGCAGCACAGTGGCTCGTTACGATTCCAGGTCCCACTAAATACTATGACCAAAGTAAATTGCTCCATAGGTGCCATATACAATGCTGTCCACTACTCCGGGAATGTGTGCTCACTTCACTCAGTGTGTGTGTGTGTGTGTGTGTGTGTGTGTGTGTGTATGTGTGTGTGTGGGGCGGGGGGGGGTTCACAGCACGGATGGATTTAATGTGGAGGACTAATTTCTTTGTGTGTAAGTGTAGTAGGCAAAATAGATCACTTTATCACTTAATCAGACACAGTGCACACTTGGTCACATAGTGTACACCATCAGACACCTGGTTTCAATCCGCAGACTTCAGAGATTCTGAGTTCCGATCTAAAACCTCATCTGTTTCTGGATGAGTGGAGTTCCAACTGTGATGAATGTGGAAGAGAAAGAAAACCCTCATGATCATGGTGGATATCAAGTCTTAGAACAGGGCAAGCATCAACGTGTATGTGTGTGTGTGGGGGGGGTGGGGGACTTCAAGACTGAGGAGGCTGTAATATAACAACACTTGACTTTGACAAAACTTTGCTATGAATAGAATTTACACTAACATATGACGAGCGCTCTCAGAATAAACAGCGGAAAACATCTGTTATTCGTCACAGATTTATTTCGAGGCTCCAAAATAACTAAAGGGTGCAACGAAGAATGTTTATATCACCAGGAACGGGCCCCAGCGTCTTAAAGGCCTTCTCTGACAGCCTAAAATATGAAATATTTAACTATTATATTAAATATTAAGGCAGCACGGTGGCTTAGTGGTTAGCACGTTCGCCTCTCAGCGCTAGGGATTCCCGGTTCAAATCCCCATCTGGGTGGAGTTCCCATGCTCTCCCCGTGTCTGCGTGGGTTTCCTCCGGGTTCTCCGGTTTCCTCCCACAGTCCAAAAACATGGATCAAGTTAATTGAATTCTTAAAATTGCCCCATATAGAGTGTGTCTGTGTGAGTGAGTGTGTGCCCAGTGAAATATTGGCGCCCTGTCCTGGGTATATCTGCCCAGCGCCCGAGACGTTCTCCCCTGGATGGGCATGGAGAACCACACCGCGAACCTAATAGAGGATAAGCGGGAGATAATGAATGAATGAAATAAATATTAAATATTTAAATATTATACTTAAATATTTCCAAAAGTCTGCTTTCTTTTAAAGCTTTTTCCCGTTTCCGGTGCTTCCAGATGTGTATTTTCTTATTCAAGCACTTAACCAATCAGATTTCAGCATTGCCAGAGCTGAATTTTTTGCCCAAGGCCTTTAGAATCCTTAAAGACTTGTTAATTAACCTGTTGCTTCAACCAATCAGATTTTGAGTTGGCGACACCAAGACCTTCTAGTAGGCGTACGTTTTAAATGGATAGTCTGATATTTCATCTATGAATCCATCCATCCATCCATTATCTTCCACTTTATCCTCTACTAGGGTCGTGGGGGGGTTCCCCATGTCCATATATTGGGCGCTGGGCAGATACACCCAGGACAGGACGCCAATATATCACTGGACACACACTCACACAGACACACTCTATATGGGGCAATTTGGAGCATTCAATTTCCCTTGGTCCATGTTTTTGGACTGTGGGAGGAAACTGGAGAACCAGGAGAAACTGGGAAACTGGGACACGGAGAGAACATGGAAACTCCACCCAGATTGGGATTTGAACCAGGAATATCCAGAGCTGAGAGGAGAACATGCTAACCACTAAGCCACCTATTAATACAAATGAAATAATTTCAAATTCTCCATCAGATTTTGAGTTGGCACCACCAAGCAGGTGTACGTTTCATCAGCGCAGACACACGCTTTGATTGGATGGTCAGATATTCCGTCTATTAAAACAAATAAAATATTTACAAATACTCTGCCCGCTTTCTTTCAAAGCTTTTTCTCTTTAACCAATCAGATTTCAGCATTGCCAGAGTTTAATTATTTGCCAAAGACCTTCAGATTCTATAAAGAATTGTCAGTTAACCTGTTGCTTCAACCAATCAATTTTAAATTGGCGACACATAGGCCCTCTAGAAGAGGTACGTTTTGTCAGTGAATTCAATAAATTTGATTGGATAGTTGGATATTTCGTCTATTATTACAAATCAGATAATGCCAAATGCCCTGTCTGCTTTATAAAAAGTTGTCAATGAACCTGTTGCTTCAACCAATCAGATTTTGAGTCGGCGACACCAAGGTCCGCTTAGTTACGCGCTTTGATTGGATAGTCAGATATTTCGTCTATTAATACAAATCAAATATTTACAAATGCTCTTACCGCTTTCTTTTAAAGCTTTTTCTCGTTTCCAGATGTGCATTTTCTTATTCAAGCACTCAACCAATCACATTTCAGCAATACCAGAGTTGAATTATTTGCCCAGGCCGTCAGAATCGGTAAATACTAGTCAATTAACCTGTTGCTTCAACCAATCAGATTTCGAGTCGGCGACACCAAGGCCTTCTAGCAGGTGTACGTTTCGTCAACGTAGTCACGCTTTGATTGGATAGTCAGATATTTCATCTATGAACACATCCATCCAACCATTAAGCCAGCGTGCCGCCCATCTATTCATACAAATAAACTAATTCCAAATGCTCTGTCCACTTTCTAAAGACTTGTCAGTTAACCTGTTGCTTCAACCAATCAGATTTTGAGTTGGCGACACCAAGGCCCTCTAGCAGGAGTATGTTTCACGTGCTTTGATTGGATAGTCAGATATTTCTCTATAGGTACAAATTAAATAATTTCAAATAGTCTGTCCAGTTGCTATCCATCCATTATCTTTTGCTTTATCCTCTACTAGGGTCGCGGTGGGGTTCCCCATGCCCATCCAGGGGAGAACGTTTCGGGCGCTGGGCAGATACACCCAGGACAGGGTGCCAATCCATCGCTGGGCACACACTCACACAGACACACTCTATATGGGGCAATTTTGGAGAATTCAATTGACTTGATCCATGTTTTTGGACTGTGGGAGGAAACCGGAGAACCCGGAGTAAACCCACGCGGACACGGGGAGAACATGGAAACTCCACCCAGATTGGGGTTTGAACAGGGAATCCCTAGTGCCTAGAGGCAAACGTGCTAACCACTAAGCCACCATGCTGCCCATCCACTTGCTATCCAGACTTTAAATTAAAGGTCATACACTGCTCTACTCACCTTAAACCAGGTCTGTTTCCTGGGCTCTCTTCAACCTCACACTCTTCCTCCGAGCTGCTTTCTGTGGCATCTGAGTCCAGCGCTCGCTGCGTCTCATGGAGTGCTGATCGGCCACACTGCAAAACACTCCATACATCCCTGTATGACAGCTCGGAAGAAGATCTGCCTTCCTGCTGCCCTTCTAAAACGCCACCCACCGCCCGCTTCTGCACTGATGAGGGATCAAGCAAACTGGCACCGTCCTGCAGCACTGGAGAATTAAACCAAGTGTCCTGCTCATCACTGAAATCCCGGTCATTAGTGGAACGCGACGAGAGGATGCTCCTCAGCCTCTCTAGCTGCTTGTCACAGTTCTGAATAGCAACGTTCCCCAGCAGAACATGGAGCCTCCGTCTGGTGCTGTCCGCTCGAGACACTAACACCCCGTTCCGAGAAGCGAGCCGCCGTCTCCGGGCCTCTAGTCCATCCCGAAGTGCTTCTACACTAAGTGGCTGCATGTAGGGCACCGAGCTCCACAACGGCTCGTCTGTCTGATTAACTCGGCTGATTAGGTCGGCAGGATGAGGCGGAACGCCGGCATCCAGAGAGCCACTTTCCCTTTGTTTGCCCCGCTGAAGTGGGGAAGGTTGAGCGACTCGCTGATTAGCTGCAGTCATCTGAGGTAGAGTTACCGACGCGTCTCCTGGGCCAGCTTTAGAACCTGAGAAGACGTCACGAGATTGAAGACATAAAGACTCTGCAAAGGCGAGGAAAGATTCGGGGTCCCAGAGCGCCGGCGTGTTATAATCAGTTAGGTCGTCCGGAGGTGGCAGGAACATATTGGTTGGCCCTGAAGGACTTGGGGAACTGCAGAAATCCGGAATGGTGAGCAGAGAGAGGTTCATCTTAAATTTGGGAATCCGTAGGTTCGGCTACAAGAGCTGAAATGCTAATTCCTGGATCTGAAACAGAAAAATAGAAAAGTCTGTTTATAACAGCCCAGTATGTTCTGTATGAGAGGAACGGTGGCTTGATGGGTAGCATGTTCTCCTCTCATCGCTGGGGATCCAGGTTCGAATCCCAATCTGGGAGTTCCCATGTTCTCCCCATGTCCTCGTGGGTTTCCTCCAGGTTCTCCAGTTTCCTCCCACAGTCCAAAAACATTTATTTAAGATCAATTGAATGCTCTATATTTCCACTATGTATATATAGTGAGTGTCTGTGTGAGGGAGTGTGTGTCCAGTGATAGATTGGTGTCCTGTCCTGGGTGTATCTGCCCAGCGCCCGAAACGTTCTCCCCTCGATAGGCATAAAGAAATGATATGGACAACAGTCTTTAATTGTAAAATTCCAAAGTCTAAATGAAGAAATGAGACAATGGAGCAAGAAGGGGTGTGTCCAAACTTGACTGGTACTATATATATATATATATATATGTGTGTGTGTGTGTGTGTGTGTGTGTGTGTGTGTGTGTGTGTGTGTGTGCGGCACAGTGGCTTAGTGGTTAGCATGTTCTCCTCTCAGCGCTAGGGATTCCTGATTTGAATCCCAATCTGGGTGGAGTTTCCATGTTCTCCCCGTGTCCATGTGGGTTTCCTCCGGGTTCTCCGGTTTCCTCCCACAGTCCAAAGACATGGATCAAGGTCAATTGAATTCTCCAAATTTCCCCATATAGAGTGTGTCTGTGTGAGTGAGTGTGTGTCCAGCAATAGATTGGCCTGTATCTGCATCTGCCCAGCGCCTGAAATGTTCTCCCCTGGATGAACCCCCCCACGACCCACCCTAGTACAGAATAAAGCGGAAGATAATGGATGGATATATATATATATATATATATATATATATATATATGTATATACACAGTATGTAAGTCAGACAGTGATCGTTGGTTTAATAAATTGTTAATCAGACAATAAGACGTTATCTTTTTTAACAGGTTTGTTATATAGGTACAGGCACGTTGTCTTAGTGGTTAGCACGTTCGCCTCTCAGCACTAAGGATTCCCGGTTCGAATCCCTATCTGGGTGGAGTTTCCATGTTCTCGCCGTGTCTGCGTGGGTTTCCTCTGGGTTCTCCGGTTTCCTCCCACAGTCCAAAAACATGGATAAAGTCAATTGAATTCTCAAAATTGCCCCATATAGAGAGTGTGTGTGTGTGTGTGTGTGAGTGTGTGCCCAGTGATAGATTGGCGTCCTGTCCTGGGTGTATTTGCTCAGCGCCCGAAACGTTCTTCCCTGGATGGGCATGGGCATGGCCATGGGCATGGGCATGGGCATACCCCCCCCCCCACACACACACGACCATAATAGAGGATAAAGCGGGAGATAATGAATGAATGTTATATAGATACAATTTCAGTGAAAACACTTTGCATAAACCAGTTAAATAGGCAGATTTAATTAAACAGATAAATGCAGGTTTAATTAAACAGCGTTAGGTTTGTTGTTGGTTTTATTTGTAACTGTCAGCAGCTCGGTGTCTTTGATCGATCGAATGTAAAACACACAGCAACTGTTCCAAGCTTTTCCAGCGAACAATAAAACAAAGGCAAAGCTTACCGACTGCCAGATCCGATGAATAATCCGCTGTGATCTTTAATTTTCTGCAGATTTAAACTTTAATTCCTGAAATCCGTCGTTAGACCTGCAGACTCTCTCTGATCTCCTACTGTCAGCTGGCTGGAGTCGCGCGAGTTGTGCTGTTCGATTCGAATAGTGAGTCGACTCCCGAAATGATTCATCACCAATCCAGATGGATATATTGATTGCTTTATCTTCAGCTTAATCCTTTACTGGGTTCGCGGAGAGGGGGGGGGTTTAATCCATCACTGGGCACACACACACACACACACACACACACAAATACACACACACACATCCATCCATTATCTTACACTTTATCCTCTACTAGGTTAGTAGGGTGGTTCCCCATGCACACACATCCAGGGGAGAACGTCTCGGGCGCTGGGCAGAGACACCCAGGACAGGACACCAATTTATCACTGGACACACACTCACTCACACACACACACGCTTTATATGGGGCAATTTGGAAAACTAATTTGACTTGACCCATGTTTTTGGACTGTGGGAGGAAACCGGAGAACCCAGAGGAAACCCACACAGACACGGGAAGAACATGGAAACTCCACCCATATTTAGATTTGGACCGGGAATCCCCAGGGTTGAGAACATGCTAACCACTAAGCCACAATGCCGCCCCCCCCCCACATATATATATATACATATATACATATATATATATATATAGGCGGCACGGTGGCTTAGTGGTTAGCACGTTCGCCTCTCAGCGCTAGGGATTCCCGGTTCGAATCCCCATCTGGGTGGAGTTTCCATGTTCTCCCCGTGTCTGCGTGGGTTTCCTCCGGGTTCTCCAGTTTCCTCCCACAGTCCAAAAACATGGATCAAGTTAATTGAATTCTCAAAAAAATTGCCCATATAGAGTGTGTCTGTGTGAGTGAGTGTGTGTCCAGTGATGGATTGGCGCCCTGTCCTGGGTCTATCTGCCCAGCGCCCGAGACGTTCTCCCCTGGATGGGCATGGGGAACCCCACCACGGCCCTAATAGAGGATAAAGCGGGAGATAATGAATGAATGAATATATATATATATATATATATATATATATATATATATATATATATATAT
>JAFMOD010000862.1:171647-206030 GCA_019802435.1 Corydoras maculifer | reverse complement strand
ATATAATGTTTCGGGGTGCTGGGCAGATACACCCAGGACCAGGACAAGGCGCCAATCTATCGCTGGGCACACACTCACTCACACAGACACGCACGCATACACACTCTGTATGGGGCAATTTGCAGAACTCACTCACACAAACACACACACACACACACACACACACATATATATATATATATATATATATATATATATATATATATATATATATATATATATATATAAGGTGGCTTAGTGGTTAGCACGTTCGCCTCTCAGCACTAGGGATTCCCGGTTCGAATCCCCATCTGGGTGGAGTTTCCATGTTTTCCCCGTGTCTGCGTGGGTTTCCTCCGGGTTCTCCGGTTTCCTCCCACAGTCCAAAAACATGGATCAAGTTAATTGAATTCTCCAAATTGCCCCATATAGAGTGTGTCTGTGTGAGTGAGTGTGTGCCCAGCGATGGATTGGCGCCCTGTCCTGGGTCTATCTGCCCAGCACCCGAGACGTTCTCCCCTGGATGGGCATGGGGAACCCCACCGCAACCCTAATAGAGGATAAGCGGGAAATAATGAATGAATGAATATATATATATATACATACCTATAGACGTATATATCATATATTATAATTACAATATATATATATTGTGGGTAAATCTACTCGCGCGTTTGTTTGAAAAGGAGGAGATCACACCAACAGTTCTGAGTGAAGAAATAACATTTATTAATACAACAGAATTCTGGGAAAAAGAGCGCAGTCAACAACCCGTGCACGATCTGCCTGTTCTCCGACCTCGCTTTTCTGACTCCATCTTCATATACTCTTCTGCACAGGCCCCCACCTTTGCTGCTCTTCCATTTCAGATTGATCACCTGTGGGCCACCCCGCCCGAGCAGAAGTTATTCTGCTTTGTGTAAAATAATAGTACTTCTTGTTATCAGAACGTTTGTAGTTAACCGACCCGTATAATACTACTCCCTGCCGGTGACTCCCTTCTGTACATCCTGACCTTGACACAGAGATACATTCTCACATGGGTCTGATTAGAGAACAAACACTGCCGTAGATTGTTAAAAGTATGAGAACTTAAGCAATATTAATGCCTGAAATAAAGGAATAATGCTTTGATCTACATTTACTACATTTAAATGCGTAATAATGCTCATTATTTTTCCCTTAAAAAAAAAAAAAAAAAAAAATATATATATATATATATATATATATATATATAGGGGCGGCACGGTGGCTTAGTGGTTAGCACGCTCGCCTCTCAGCACTAGGTATTCCCGGTTCGAATCCCCATCCGGGTAGAGTTTCCATGTTCTCCCTGTGTCCGTGTGGGTTTCCTCCGGGTTCTCTGGTTTCCTCATACAGTCCAAAAACATGGATCAAGTCAATTGAGTTCTCTAAGTTGCCCCATATAGAGTGTGTATGTGTGCGTGTCTGTGTGAGTGCCCAGCAATAGATTGGCGCCCTGTCTTGAGTGTATCTGCCCAGCGCCCGAAACGTTCTCCCCTGGATGGGCATGGGGAACCCCCCGAGACCCTAATAGAGGATAAGCGGGAAATAATGAATAAATGAATGAAGATATATATATATATATATATATATATATATATATATATATATATATAAATATATAAAGTGTATATGTATATGTACAATATATATAGGGGAAATTTAGAGTCAGTTTAACTTGAATGTTTTTGTACTTTAGGAGAAAACAGAGAACCCAAAAAAACCACACGCGAAGAGAAGAAGAAAACCTGAGGTGTTTAAATAAAAATGTACTGTAGACGTCCTCTTAACTCTGTTCTAATGCTCAGAACCCCAATAGTAGCACCACAGAGCAGGGGTTATTGGGTGGGGGCATTATTTCTATCCCAGCAGGGTCACCGAGATGGAGAAATGAAACTCCACTAACCCCCCTCCCACCACCACATCAGTGTCACTGCAGAACTGACAATAAACAATCCACCACCCAAATGATACCTGTTCTGTGATGCTCCTGACCAACAGAGACCAGAGAACCAACAGGGGACCAACAACAACAAAGAACACAGATGGACTACAGTCTGGAATTGGAGAACTACAAACTCCATCTATATGATAAGTGGAAGAAATTAATGGGACACCTTTTCTTTATATATAAATGTTTATTTTTACAGGTTTGTAAAATTAAGCACCTAGCCATACAGTCTGGATATCTCCTGCTAAAATAATATTACATTATGTATCTACATACAGTGGAATCTGTCAATTCATATTTAAAATTTGAATTGGAAATTTGAATTAGATTTACAGAAATATCCACAAATTTTTCCCAATGCTGCCACCTACTGCTTAAAATCTGTCATTGATTTCATTTTTTTTTTCACGATATCTCATCTCATCTTTACTGGGGCTGCTGGGGACAACACTGGACAGGACATCCATCCAACACTGGGCACACACACACACACACACACACACACACACACACACACACACACACACACACACACTATAGGGACAATTTAGATAGGATAGGACACCAAATTCTGGTGATTATCAAGTTTAGTAAACAAAAATTAGTCATAGCGTCAATTTATCCATCCATTATCTTTCACCTTACCCTCTATTAGGGTTGCGGAGGGGGGGGGGTTCCCATGCCCATCCAGGGGAGAACGTTTTGGGCGCTGGGCAGATACACCCAGGACAGGACGCCAATCTATCACTGGACACACACTCACTCACACAGACACGCACACACTCTATATGGGGCAATTTGGAGAACTCAGTTGACTTCCATTCATTATCTTCCACTTTATCCTCTATTAGGGTCGCGGGGGGGTGGGGGTGGGTGTTCCCCATGCTCATCCAGGGGAGAACGTTTCGGGCTCTAATGCTGAGAGGCGAACGTGCTAACCACTAAGCCACCGTGCCGCATTAAAGTTTTATTTCATAATTAATTACTTAATTAACTAATACTTTCACATTCAATTATCAATTTTAAATTAACAACAGGGCGGCACGGTGGCTTAGTGATTAGCACGTTCGCCTCTCAGCGCTAGGGATTCCCGGTTCGAATCCCCATCTGGGTGGAGTTTCCATGTTCTCCCCGTGTTTGCGTGGGTTTCCTCCGGGTTCTCCGGTTTCCTCCCACAGTCCAAAAACATGGAACAAGTTAATTGAGTTCTCAAAATTGCCCCCTGTAGAGTGTGTCTGTGTGAGTGAGTGTGTGCCCAGCGATGGATTGGCGCCCTGTCCTGGGTCTGTCTGCCCAGCGCCCGAGACGTTCTCCCCTGGATGGGCATGGGGAACCCCACCGCGACCCTAATAGAGGATAAGCGCAAGATAATGAATGAATGAATGAAATTAACAACATTTGTTAGGTGGCATAAGTATGAATGCAAAATTTCAAGTAGATCAAATTAAAAGTCAATGATTTTTACAATGCAGAGTCACAGACAGAGAGAATCACAGACAGAGAGAATCACAGACAGAGTGGGGTGAGAAAAGAAGGTAAAAAAACAGTGATCATGTGACCCTGCAGACACTTACTACTCTTTTGCAGAATCAGGCCTGAGTTAAAGGGAACAGTAACTCTAAACACTCTGGTGTGAATAGAGTGGTGATTGTATTGCACAATGTCCTCTGATTTGTCCAAGTAGTGCCTCGATTACACAGCTCAACATTCAGAACTACTTTAATATGAATAATAATAACAATAATAAGTTATTATAATAATAACAATAATTATTATGCGGAGGAAACCCACGCAGACACGGGGAGAACATGGAAACTCCACCCAGATGGGGATTCGAACCGGAAATCCCTAGTGCTGAGAGGAGAACATGCCAACCACTAAGCCACAGTGCTGCCGCCTATTTTCACATAATTATGAAAAATCATTATAATTTACACAATTACACTGATTGCAACAACAAAAACAAACCAAAAGGTGGCGGTGTTGTACAATTATTAAAATCTACACTGCCTCAATTATTACTCCATACATGTTTTAAACTTGCACCTCCAACTGGACTTGTCTGGTTCACATTTGCTGCACCATTATGACCTGGATTATGGGATGTCTCCACAGCTAGCAGATAAAATGAAATCCTGTTAACATGAGCATCTCTCTACATATCCTTTAATCTTTCCTTCCACGTCTATAAACATGGATTCAAGGTAAACTGCAAATTAAGTGTGTGTTTCTGTGTATCTAAGGGTGCAAAGTGACTGTCCTGGGTGTGTCTGCCCCCCCCCCCACTCTAGTAGAGGAATAAGTGGAAGATAATGGGTGGATGGATGGATAATAAATAAATTAATAAATAAATCGAAGGACATTAAACCCGCAGTAAATGCTACCTGTAAGAAAAAGTGATGCACTAAAATAAAACCTTTTGGCCGGAATCGAACCAAAAGTATAAAAAATAAAATAAATTTGGCTGAATACTGAACTTACAACATAGTGGTTGGCATGTTCGCCTCTCAGCACTAGGGATTCCTTCTTCGAATCCCAATCTGGGAGGAGTTTCCATGTTCTCCCCGTGTCTGCATGGGTTTCCTTTGGGTTCTCCGGTTTCCTCCCACAGTCCGCTTTTTTTCTGCTTTATCCTGTATTAGGGTCGCGGTGGGGTTCCCCACGCCCATCCAGGGGTGAACGTTTCGGGCGCTGGGCAGATACACCCAGGACAGGACACCAATCTATCACTGTATAATAAATATTCATTCATTCATTATCTCCCGCTTATCCTCTATTAGGGTCGCGGTGGGGTTCCCCATGCCCATCCAGGGGAGAACGTCTCGGGCGCTGGGCAGATAGACCCAGGACAGGGCGCCAATCCATTGCTGGGCACACACTCACTCACACAGACACACTCTATATGGGGCAATTTTGAGAATTCAATTAACTTGATCCATGTTTTTGGACTGTGGGAGGAAACCGGAGAACCCGGAGGAAACCCACGCAAACACAGGGAGAACATGGAAACTTCACCCAGATGGGGATTCGAACCGGGAATCCCCAGCGCTGAGAGGCGAACGTACTAACCACTAAGCCACCGTGCCGCATATAATAAATATAATACATATTATTATACAACAAAATAAACGATTATTTATATATTATTATAAATGTCTATAAAGATTATAATTGATTTCTTTTTGATTAATTGGATAAAGAGTCATATTTGCTGTATTGTCTCATCTCAACATAAAAAGCTAATCATGTCCTTAAGTGTTTTGTCCCCCAGCCTCTTTTCCTTTTCCCCTTTTAGAGATTCCAGATGAAATCTTCGTCTCTCGGGCGCTACTGAGCTGAACGGATCGATAGAGTGAAAAATGTCACCAGAATCATCGATGACCTCGATTTACCCGATGAAAAGGCGTCGATTGTGAGAGCAGAGCTGACAGATCACGGCCGGATGAGAAAGCTTCTGGATTTTACAACCAGCACACGTGCCACCGAGATTCTCATCGAGGATCGGGTTGAAGACAGTGACTCTGAGGATGAAACCTATTCCTAGAATCATACATGTTTTTCTAGTAGTACGTCTATGCTTTTTTTTGTTTTCTTTGTATTTTTTTGTTTTTTGTATTGTTTTTTTTTAATGTGGTGTAGTGTGTAGGGCCTGTTTTTATATATATATCTCACCGTATTAGCTTCCTCTTAATACTATACTGGGGGCCACAGTGGATTAGTGGTTAGCATGTTCTTCCCGTATCGAATCCCAATCTGGGTGGAGTTTCCATGTTCTCCCCATGTCCGTGTGGGTTTCCTCCGGGTTCTCCGGTTTCCTCCCACAGTCCCAAAACATGGATCAAGGTCAACTGAGTACTCCAAATTGCCCCATATAGAGTGTGTGTGTGCCCAGTGATAGATTGGCCCCCTGTCCTGTGTGTATCTGCCCAGCGCCCGAAACGTTCTCCCCTGGATAGGCATGGGGAACCCCCCCGCCACCCTAAATAGAAGTTAAAGCAGAAGATAATGGTTGGATGGATTAATACTATACCAGGGTGACCAGATTCCAATTCACCAGATGTGGGACAAAGACTATGTTTGTGTGGGACAATGTGGGACACCAATGCACTGCCATATATATATATATATATATATATATATATATTTTTTTTTTTTTTAATTTTTTTTAAAATTTGCATTGTTTGTGTTGGTGGGCGTGTCCTTAACATGCGTCCAGGTACCCGATTGGTTGACATTCAAACAGCCCACCACTCCCCTGATAACAGACAACATAGCCGTCCAATGGCAGATTATAAAACACGCATTTAAAAACTGTCTGACTTTCAATAGCAATACGAGACAACGTCTCAATTTGCGGGACGCCTGAAATGTAACAAAATTGTGTGACTGTCCCGCACAAAGCGGGGCATCTGGTCACCCTATACTATACTAGCATAGCGGTTAGCACAGTGTGTGTGTGTGTGTGTGTGTGTGTGTGTTGTAATGTTTGGATGTAGAGCTTTGGTACCCGGAGAGCTTGTGTGTGTGTGTGTGTCTGTGTGTGTGTGTGTGTCTGTCTGTGTGTCTGTGTGTGTGTGTGTGTCTGTCTGTGAGTGTGTGTGTGTCTGTGTGTGTGTCTGTCTGTCTGTCTGTGAGTGTGTGTGTCTGTGTGTGTGTGTCTGTCTGTGTGTGTGTGTGTCTGTGTGTGTGTGTCTGTCTGTGAGTGAGTGTGTGTGAGTGTGTGTATGTGTGTGTCTGTGTGAGTTACGGTTAGCACAGTATTCTAGTATTGTTTCAGACCCAGATCCAGATTCGAATCATGTGACGTACCCTTACATGTTTAAAAGCCTTTCCTTTCCTGTGTTTAGTGTTGGAACATTGTTTTTGGTTATGGTCATGGCTTTTCGTGTGCTATGGCTGTGTTCCACCCGGTGTCTTCTGCATTAAAGTGTACTCTTGAACCATCTACAGTTTTGGACTCTGTCCGTTCTAGCTGTGGCATTGGCTGAGCGTAATGGTATTACATGATTTTGTTTAATTTTTTTTTTACTGTTGGGGCGGCACGGTGGCTTAGTGGTTAGCACGTTTGCCTCTCCGCACTGGGATTCCCGGTTCAAATCCCCTTCTGGGTGGAGTTTCCATGTTCTCCCCGTGTCCCTGTGGGTTTCCTCCCACAGTCCAAAAACATGGATCAAGGCAATTGAGTTCTCCAAATTGCCCCATATAGAGTGTGTCTGTGTGAGTGAGTGTGTGCGCCCAGCAATAGATTGGTGTCCTGTCCTGGGTGTATCTGCCCAGCGCCCGAAATGTTCTCTCTTGGATGGGCATGGAGAACCCGCCCACGACCCTAATATAGGATAAAGCGGAAGATGATGGATGGATGGATAATTTACTGTATTTTATCTTCTCTTCTTCTTTACTTATTTCAATTTCCTAGTTTTGTTTGTGTAGATTGTTTGTACGGCACTTTGGTCAACAATGTTTATATATACAGTGCGTAATAAATAAAATTTACATACTTACTTACTAATATTAAGTATTCAAGTAAATTCACTTTGACATTCCAACAATATAAAATGGTATACAGGAACAAGGTGGGACACAGAACAACAACTACACAACCCAACATAAGGTGCAAATAGCTTGTGCGAAACAAGAATTAGAGTAAATACTGGACAATATACGTTCATAAATGAAAAAAAGGTCATAAGTTGCCAGTTTTCTAATGAATAATTTGCTGTTAAACCATTTTTGGTGTGTAAACAATGTGATTGTCAGCAACCGTTCGTCTTCCCCGGGAGATCTGCTACGCGGGGAAACTGCGTACGCTGCTTCGCGCCTGAAAACGTCCACAGGGCTCAGCTGCGCGGAGAAAATGCACACGCCGAGGCACCTGTGACCGCTAACACGGAGTAAAACCTGTGCGGAGACAATGCACAGCGTCGTACCGTCTTCAAACGCGGATGGAGAGTTCAAAACACCGGGCATAAAAACAAAACAAGATTTAATATTAAAAATGGTGTAAGGACAGCAAACAAAAGGGGGAAACACAAACGGGACTAACACCGGGATAAAACCCATACAAAGATGTGCGAATACGAAATCTAAATACACAGACACCCAATCACGTGCACAAAAACAAACCAATCACCCAACTGAGACAAAGAGTATGGTAACAAGGGACAGGTGCCCCAGGCACCTGTGACAGTGATCCTGACTCATTACAATTATTTCTATGAGAACGGTGTCTTAAAAGCAGGACATTGAGAAGCTGATGGCAGGGGTCTGTTAACTCAGTCCAGATGGAGGAAAATCTGTTGAGGCAGCAAATGTTTTTTTTTGGCATGTAGTGTCTGTACCACGCAGAGATGCTTCAACTGAAGACTCTCAAAACTACAGCAGCTGAAAGTTGAAACTAAAGGAGTATTTCCAAAAAACAAAGCTGCTGCTCTCTTACAAGTGCTGTTGATGGTCCAAGACACATTATTTCACAAGAGCCTGCCCAGAAATTTAAAACGTGATCCCAACCCATTATCTTCGTTGATAATGAGTGGCACAAGTACACCAAAGCCTCATCTGTAGCCCTCTGATTGGATAGTCGAAGAGTGAGTCTATAGTCTCATAGTTTCATGATCGATTTTAGTGGTCTGTAAACAAACCTTGCGATTTCATTGTTGAACCTAGAGGTGGATAGTCAACCTTAGAGGTTTGTAGTCAAACTTCGATTTCATATTTGAAAGATTTCGATTCAGATTTAGATTTCCAAATTGATTCTCAAGGTCTGTAAAGAAAACTAGAGGTTCGTAGTCATACTTGGAGGTTTGGAGTCAAATTTGGTGGTCTGTAAACTAACCTATTGGTTTCATAGTTGAAGCTAGAGGTTCGTGGTGAAACTTAGTGGTCTGTAAACAAACCTAGAGACTTCATAGTTGATTCTAAAGGTCTGTAAACAAACCTAGAGGTTCGTAGTCAAACTTGGAGGTTCGCAGTCAAACTTAGTGGTCTTTAAACAAACCTATAGACTTCATAGTTGATCCTAGGGGTCTGTAAACAAACCTAGAGGTTCGTAGTCAAACTTGGAGGTTCGCAGTCAAACTTAGTGGTCTGTAAACAAACCTAGAGACGTCATAGTTGATTCTAGAGGTCTGTAAACAAACCTAGAGAGCCTCATAGTTGATTCTAGTGGTCCGTAAAGAAATCTAGAGGATCGTAGTCAAACTTGGAGGTTCGTAGTCAAACTTAGTGGTCTGTAAACAAACCTAGAGACTTCATAGTTGATCCTAGGGGTCTGTAAACAAACCTAGAGGATTGTAGTCAAACCTAGTGGTCTGTAAATAAACGTAGCAGTTTCATGAAGCTAGAGGTTCGTAGTCAAACTTGGCCGTTGCTAAACAAATCTAGAGATTTTATATTTGATCCTAGAGTCTGTAAACAAACCTAGAGGTTCGTAGTCAAACTTAGTGGTCTGTAAACAAATCTAGAGACTTCATAATTGATTTCTAGAGGTCTGTAAACAAAACTAGGGGATCATAGTCAAACTTATTTGTCTGTGAATAACCTAGCGCTTTTATAGTTTAACCTAGGGGTTCGTAGTCAAACTTAGTGGTCTCACAGTTTCATAGTTGAAGCTAGAGGTTCGTAGTCAAACTTGGCCGTTGCTAAAAAAATCTAGAGATTTTATAGTTGATTCTAGATGTCTGTAATCAAACCTAGAGGTTCGTAGTCAAACTTAGTGGTCTGTAAACAAACCTAGAGGTTCGTAGTCAAACTTGGAGGTTCGTAGTCAAACTTAGTGGTCTGTAAACAAACCTAGAGACTTCATAGTTGATTCTAGAGGTCTGTAAACAAACCTAGAGGATTGTAGTCCAACTTAGATGTCTGTAAATAAACCTAGCAGTTTCATAGTTGAAGCTAGAGGTTCGTAGTCAAACTTGGCCGTAGCTAAACAAACCTAGAGAATTTATGGTTGATTCTAGAGGTCTGTAAACAAACCTAGAGGTTCGTAGTCAAACTTGGAGGTTTGTAGTTAAACTTGGCATCTTTTAAGAAACTATTTTAAGAAACTTATTTGTCTCTTATGGTTTTCTGTTTTGTTCTTGAGTGTATTTTTTGTATTTTGCTAATTTGTTGACCTGTGAGAGAGAAAGAGAGAGAGACTATGCATATCGGTGTACCTGTACTTGTGTCATGCAGATATTTGCAGTATTGACTTCAATACTCTATAAGGTCACCAATAATATGGATCTGAGGTTCTGCAACTCATTTCCTGATTTTGTCTTCCCTCGACCGAAGTGGTCTCTCTGCCAGTTATAATTTTTGAAGTGACTCACTGACAGGCATTTCCTCTCTTTCTCTCCCTCACTGTCAGCAGACAATATGGCTGATAAACAGAGTTGCAGCCTGTCTTTGTCGCCTGAGCGACTGTCGAGTCACCGTTTGCATCTCGGGGCTCATTCAAAGCTGCGTTTGATCAAATCAGAGCAGAGATGGGGCAAGCGTGTAACGTGGCTGAACCCCGAACACTTCGCGGTGAGCTAATTCAGTGCAGGAGCTTGCAGTGGGTGGTATCACGGCTGGAATTGGATTCATTAAAAGTAAAATCTGAAAGCTGCTTGTGAGGGTTCGACGGCTTCAAAGCCCCGCCGCTGAGCAGAGCCATCCTGCTGGAGCCTCTTCTGGTTTTTCACATGTCATGAATGATAGCTGAGTATGTGCTGGTCTGGCAGATACTTATTTGCATTTACAAAGAAATTACATAATTGTTTTTTAGTTATCCTCTACTATGGTCGGGGGGCTTTGCCCATGCCCATGCCCATGCTCGTCCAGGGGAGAACATTTGTGCGCTGGGCAGACACACCCAGAACAGGGCGCCAATCTATTGCTTGGGGGGGGGGGTCCTCATGCCCATCCAGGGGAGAACGTTTGGGGTGCTGGGCAGATACACCCAGAACAATGCACCAATCTATTGCTGAGGGGGGGTTCCCCATGCCCATCCAGGGGAGAACGTTTCGGGCGCTGAGCACCCAGATCCATCCAGGACAGGGTGCCAATCTATCGCTGGACACACTCTTTCACACCCAGACACACACACACACACACACACACTCTATATGGGGCAATTTGAAGCATTCAATTGACCTTGATCCATGTTTTAAGGGGAAGAAACCGGAGAACCTGCAGACACTGGGAGAACATGGAAACATGGTCTTCCTCAAGGTCTGTAAACAAAAAAAACAGTGTTTTATGCCGGATGCCCTTCCTGACACAACCCTCACCCTCAACCGGGCCTGGAGACACACAGACTATAGGGACAATTTACAGCAGCAAGAAAAACTTCCTGTTAGGTTGATATTTTAAGGAAGGAATCTTGGGGGGGACTAATCCTCCTTGAGCGGCCAGCAGCATCAACAGTGTAGGATACTAATGTCCAGATTGTGTGATGATCAGGTGATCTTATTTAACAAATGGAAAAACTCTAACAAGGATTCAAGGACACTTTATTGTCATTTACATAACATGTGGTACATGAAATAGAAACCAAATTGTGTTTCAGTAGAATAAAAAAAAAGAAAAAAAAGAGAAATATAATAAAATATAATAAAACAATTTAAATATTACAGATTTATAATAAAATGTATATAAAAATATACTGTAGTAGCAATTTGAAAAATATAGAAGTCCTTTGTGCGCATCCTGCAAGACTGTAAGTCTAATAAAAATCCAGATTTCATCCAGTAATTGTCATCTACTAAAAAAACAATATATACATATATATATTCATTCATTTTCTCCCGCTTTATCCTCTATTAGGGTCGCGGTGGGGTTCCCCATGTCCATCC
Source organism: Corydoras maculifer (assembly GCA_019802435.1). Taxonomy (NCBI): domain Eukaryota; kingdom Metazoa; phylum Chordata; class Actinopteri; order Siluriformes; family Callichthyidae; genus Corydoras; species Corydoras maculifer. Next base: position 194,258 of record JAFMOD010000862.1, on the reverse strand, counting down.
AGGGGAGAACGTATCGGGCGCTGGGCAGATACACTAAGGACAGGGCGCCAATCCATCGCTGGGCACACAATCACTCACTCAAACACACTCTATATGGGGCAATTTGGAGAACTCAATTGACTTGATCCATGTTTTTGGACTGTGGGAGGAAACCGGAGAACCCGGAGGAAACCCACGCAGACACGGGGAACATGGAAACTCCACCCAGATGGGGATTCGAACCGGGAATCCCTAGTGCTGAGAGGCAAACGTGCTAACCACCAAGCCACCCTATATATATATATATATATATATATATATATATATATATATATATATATATATATATATATATATATTATCTTTTTTATCAAAATGCATTTGCTAAATGACAAAATGTAAAGGTAAGCTAGAGCACAAGATGCATAAAATATTTAACAAACAACAACAAAAAAAATTAAGGTACCTTTTAAATGTTTAAAACAGTTTGAAGACATTGCACACCTTTTTTATTTTATTATTATTATTATTATTATTATTATTATTATTATTATTATTATTATTACCATCCATCCTCCCATTATCTTCTGCTTTACCCTCTACTAGGGTCACGCGCGGGGGAGGGGGGTTCCCCATGCGTCTCAGGCACTGGGCAGATACACCAAGGACAGGGCGCCAATCTATCGCTGGACACACACTCACACAGACACACTCTATATGGGGCAATTTGGAGAATTCATTTGACTTTATCTATGTTTTTGGACTGTGGAAACCCAGGAAACCACGGACTGTGGAAAACCAAGGAAACCCACGTGGACACGGGGAGAACATGAAAATTCCACCCAGATTGGGATTCGAACTGGGAATCCCTAGCGCTGAGGGGAGAACACGCTAACCACTAATACCCTATTATTATTATTATTATTATTATTATTATTATTATTATGATTATTATTTATTTATTTATTTATGATCATTAGTATATTGTGTGTCTGATAAAGAGTTTGCAAATGCGATTTCATCCACTTCCTGTTATCTGATTAAACTGAAACTTTGCACAATTGTTCATCGTCGATGACACATGAACACATGAATCAAATAAATTAAAATGTTTAATTAATTAACTAATTAGTGGTAATTAATCAATTTTGTTTTCTATGGATAAATTGCCCATTTTCTACTAAATTTTATACTTCACAAGCAGAATTTAGGATAAAATCATTTAAAATGATATAGAAGTGGTCTTTGAAAAAAAAAAACATTTTTTTGCATACATTGCTTGTTTTGTTAATGTGGAATGTTATGGTTATGCTAACTACGAACTGTGGGGTTAAAGCTGTAGATGCATTTCCACCTTTGTATCTCACCGGTATTCCTACGATGCACTTTTAAACTTTACAGCAACCGAAATAGAACCCCAGAGCTATGCAGAGCTTAAACAGATTTCCCTGTAAACATAAGTGTCAGGGAATCAGGTTTGGGTGTCAGCCCACTTCCTATTTTCTAATGCCAACAGCTTTCTCTTGGCACATAGTTTGACAGTGGATCAGCTTACAGTATCTGGATGTCATAAAAACCCCATGGTAGTGGAGCTGTGTGCTCACTTTTTACAATTTTTTACAATTACAACAATCCAGCTTAGATCTTTGACTTTTTAAAGCGTCGCTTGATATGCTTTACAATATAAACCTGTACATCTTATTATCTTCTGTTTGCTTCTCATATACCCATCCAGAGGAGGACGATTTGGGTGCTGGACAAATACACCCAGGACAGGTCAGACACACACACACACACACACACACACACACACACACACACATAGACACACACACACACACACACACACACACACACACACTCCTGAAGACAATTAACAGCAGGCAACCCATACAAGTTTCCAATTTTCGAAGGAAACCAGAGAACCTAGAGAAAACTCATATGAACACAGGGAGAACATGGAAACTCCACCCAGATCGGGATTCAAGCGTGGAGCCCCAGCGCAGTCAAACTTAGAGGTTCGGAGTCAAACTTAGAGGTTCGTGGTCAAACTTAGAGGTTCGTAGTCAAACTTAGAGGTTCCCCCCCCCCCCCCCCCCCCCCCCCCCCCCCCCCCCCCCCCCCCCCCCCCCCCCCCCCCCCCCCCCCCCCCCCCCCCCCCCCCCCCCCCCCCCCCCCCCCCAAATTCCATAGTCGTCTATCAGAGAAACTGACAGGCAAACATGCTAACCAATAAGCCGCCATGCTGCCTCATACTGTTTTGTTACTCATAATCTATATATCCATTCATTTATTATCTCCCGCTTTATCCTCTATTAGGGTCACGGTGGGGTTCCCCATGCCCATCCAGGGGAGAACGTCTCGGGCGCTGGGCAGATAGAACCAGGACAGGGTGCCAATCCATCGCTGGGCACACACCCACTCACACAGACACACTCTGTAGGGGGCAATTTTGAGAATTCAATTAACTTAATCCATGTTTTTGGACTGTGGGAGGAAACCGGAGAACCCGGAGGAAAGCCACGCAGACACGGGGAGAACATGGAAACTCCACCCAGATGGGGATTCGAACCGGGAATCCCTAGCGCTGAGAGGCAAACGTGCTAACCACTAAGCCACCGTGCCGCCCCTATATAATCTATATAATTAAAAAAATAAAGTAGGAGAAATTTTGTTGTAGAACAGAAGCATTTGAAACAGGGCTTAAAAGTAGAAAATCCTTAAACTTGTACTTCAGGCGATTTGGTAGGTAGCCAATGTTTTCTAATGACAGCTGGATAGCCGGAGGGCGTCTGGAGTCACTCACGAGCTTAATTGGAAAATTCTCCACTGTAGAAAATGTAAATATTGGCCATTGGCTGCGTGTCTGACATGGAAATAAAAATTCTGTAGATCTGGACTTTATCCAAGTGTCGTATTTAGAGGAATAACATGTTTCTTGCTGAACAGTTCTTTCCATGTTCCAGTTAGGATTTCGGTGTTGATGATGCCGTTATTTGTAAGACAATGTGAAGGTTGGTTATTGTGCAAACATTATAAGAAATTCTGCAGGTACTAACACTGCTTTAATTGTGTTTTGATGTTGTTTTCTCATTTTTTTTTAGGTTAAAAAAAGTGTCTGCTTTCGTGTGAGAGGCAGAACAGAGAGTGTACGACTCTGTCAAGTGGTGGGTATATATATATATATATATATATATATATATATATATATATATATATATATATATATTCATTCATTCATTATCTTCCGCTTATCCTCTATTAGGGTCGCGGTGGGGTTCCCCATGCCCATCCAGGGGAGAACGTCCCGGGCGCTGGGCAGATAGACCCAGGACAGGGCGCCAATCCATAGCTGGGCACACACTCACTCACACATACACACTCTAAATTGGGCAATTTTGAGAATTCAATTAACTTGATCCATGTTTTTGGACTGTGGGAAGAAACCGGAGAACCCGGAGGAAACCCACGCATACACGGGGAGAACATGGAAACTCCACCCAGATGGGGATTCGAACCTTGAATCCCTAGCGCTGAGAGGCGAATGTGCTAACCACTAAGCCACCGTGCCGCCTATATATATATATATATTCATTCATTTCATTATCTCCCGCTTCATCCTCTATTAGGGTCACGGTGGGGTTCCCCATGCCCATCCAGGGAAGAACGTTTCGGGCACTGGGCAGATACACCCAGGACAGGGCGCCAATCTATCGCTGGGCAATATATATATATATATATGTGTGTATGCGTGTGTGTGTGTGAACATGAAGGCAGGGTGGTGTGGTGGGTAGCCTCTCAGCATTGGAGATTCAGGTTCGAATCTCGATCTGGGTGGAGTTTCCATGTTTTCCCTGTTGGTTCTCTCCGTGTTTCCAATTTCTTCCCACAGTCTTCCCACAAATTTAAATCTAAATTGCCCGTATGACGTGTGTGTGTGTGTGTGTGTGTGTGTGTGTGTGTGTGAGTAAGTGTGTGTGTCAATGGATTGGCGCCCTGCCCTCGTGTATCTGCCCTGCGCTTAAAAAGGTCTCCACTGGAAGGAAATGGGAATGTTTTCCCTGTGGTTTCTGTCTGGTTTCCAGTTTCCTCCTACAGTCCCTTGGATTGGCATGGGAACCCCATTGCGACCCTATTACAGGATTGAGAGGTCAAGATAATAAGACAGGCTGAGCTATATATTTCATTACTTAAAATTTCTTCAACGGTCGAAAAAAGTCCGTCTTAGATGATTTGTTGACATTTTATGAGTTATTTTTCAGGGGTGAGGGTAGAGGTGGTGGGTGACAGTGTGAGAAGTTGGTTATAATAAGCATGCCATTAGAGGACACACTGATTTACTCTTGTGTGAAGGGTTTATATGGCTGTTTTCTGCATAAGAGTTCTTATTTCCATCACGAGGGCCCTCATATCTCCTGTGAACAGCACTTTGACCCGGGGCTTGTGTAATCTTGTACATGCAAATAGAAATTTTCAGAGGCTTGTTATGCCCGTCAGAGAAGCACGGACGGGTTTAATTCACCTCTTTCTGAAGAACAGAGCCATGAACTGATTTGATTACAGCAAATTACATTAGTTTGTTCATCAAGGACAGAACTCGATGCTTCCTGATTCCTGCATAAACTGCTTGTCTATAGAGTTTCTAATTTCCTATAACAAAATAATGACATTAGGCAAATGAACCGGCCCCAAGAAATTGGCTGTTGTGCTGCCTTAGAGAGATTTATAATTAGTGAGCGATTTGCATAATGTTTGGAGGGAGGAAAACATCATGATGTGCTGAGTGGGACGATGAAAGGTATGACGGATCTATTAAGTTTTAGCTGATTATATAGACATTCACCTCCAAACAGGAAAGTAGGCAGTGATGACCGTCAACTCATCCATTATCTTCCTCTTTATCCTCTATTAGGGTCGCGGGAGGGTTCCCCATACCCATCCAGGGGTGAACGTCTCGGGCGCTGGGCAGAGACACCCAGGACAGGGCGTCAATCTGGGCACACACTCACTCACACAAACACACACAGACACACTTTATATAGGGCAATTTAAAGAATTCAATTGACCTTGATCCATGTTTTTGGACTGTGGGAGGAAACTGGAGCGTGCTAACCACTAAGCCACCGTTCGATTCCCAGTCTGGGTGGAGTTTCCATGTTCTCCCCGTGTCCGCCTGGGTTTCCTCCGGGTTCTCCAGTTTCCTCCCACAGTCCAAAAACATGGATCAAGGTCAATTGAATTCTTCAAATTGCCCCATATATATACAGTGTGTGTGTGTTTGTGTGTTAAGTGTGTGCCCAGTGATTGATTGGCGTCCTATCCTGGAATGGTCATGGGGAATCCCCCCCCACGACCCTAGTAGAGGATACAGCGGAAGATAATGTATGGATGTTCCCATCCATAAACAACATAAACACATACATATACACATACTTTCTGGGCAGGGTGTTAATTTATTTATAGACAAACACTCACACACACACACACACACACACACACTACATCAGGGCTTTTTTCCCCTTGATTTTAACAAATCATATTTATTAAATATCCATGTATAGCATAAAATTCAAGATGATTTGTAATGCAGCAGCTCACCATGGAGTATACAAGTCTACACTGGACAGCCTGTCACAATTGCTCCTGAAAAGCAGCAGAGCATGCATTTAGACGTCACTATGACAGGAGAGCTCAGTGACATTTTTTATTCTTGACCCGATTGGTCAGAAGATGCTGAAGAAAAAATTCTGTCAGTCTGTGGTTATGCATGCTATGAGTGAAATGACAGACTGAATATCAATACAGTGTCCAAGGAGGATTTAAACCTAAATATTTAGGGCGGCACAGTGATGTAATGGTTAGTACATCTGTGCTGGGGTTCCAGGCTTGATCTGGGTGGAGTTCCTATATTCTCGCCGTGTCCATGTGGAATTTCTATTTGTTTTTTCATTCCTCCTACAACCGGTTGCTCCAAATTGCCCCTTGTATTAGTGGTTAGCACGTTTCCCTGTTTTTTTTCCTACCACAGTCCAAAAACATGGATTCAAATCAAATTCATTCATTCATTATCTTCCGCTTTATCCTCTATTAGGGTCGTGGTGGGGTTCCCCATGCCCATCCAGGGGAGAACGTTTCAGGCACTGGGCAGATACACCCAGGACAGGGTGCTAATCTATCGCTGGGCACACACTTACTCACACAGACACGCGCACATACACACTCTACATGGGGGAATTTGGAGAACTCAATTGACTTGACTCATGTTTTTGGACTGTGGGAGGAAACCGGAGAACCCAGAGGAAACCCACGCGGACACAGGGAGAACATGGAAACTCCACCCAGATGGACCGAGAATCCCTAGCACTAAGAGGCGAACGTGCTAACCACTAAGCCACTGTGCCGCTCAAGGTAAATTGAATGCTCTAAATTGCCCCTATGTAGAGTGTGTTTGTGTCTGTGTGTGTAAGTGAGAGGGCCATAGATTGGTGCCCTGTTCTGGAAGTATCCTCACAGCGCCTGAAACATAGTGGTTACCACTTTGGCCTCCTAACACTTGAGATCCTGGTTCGAATCCCAATCTGGGTGGAGTTTCCATGTTCTCTGTGTTCGTGTGGGTTTCCTCCAGGTTCTCTGGTTTCCTCCCACAGTCCAAAAACATTGATTCAAGGTCAATTAAATGGTGTAAATTGCCCTATATAGAGTGTGTTTGTGTGTGTGGGCCCAGTGATGGATTGGCGCAGTGTGCTGGGTGTATCTGCCCAGCGCCCGAAACATTGGCATGGGCATGGTGCCCTAGTAGAGGATTAAGCAGAAGATAATGAATTTTTAATAAAAATTAGACCATAAATCATTGGTTTAAAAATCAACTGATTGAGATATTTGTAATATTAGTGATTGTTTTCCTGACAAAATGAAATGTTCAGGTCTGATATAATCTGATTCTGCAGAATGGTGCATTAAAACTAATCTATTTAGCAGCAATTTGTTTCAGCATGGCTATCTTTGGATCTGTGGTAAACCCTCCTCCAGGTGGTTGCCGCTGAAAGCACATCGCCACTGAACAAGACACCACAAAATGTTCTGGTGCTATCCAACAAACTGCGCCTGCTTGTTTGCTTATCATATTTGACAGCAACTGTTTTCTTCTGGCTATCTAGTGGACTCGAGTTAACGACTTCCTTCTCCATTAGACACATTTTCTTCCTTTATCTCTGGTCCGGGCTGTGGCAGAGCAGAGGCTTATGTAATGCAGTAAGCGATTCATAGGGTCTGCTTCATGCCTCAAGGTCCTTGTTGCTCCAGTGGTAGAAAAGTGCAAAAACAAAACTTAATGGCAATTGGCATTCATTTATTCATCCAGCATCTACTTCCACTGTACTGCCATGAGCTCATATGGTGCCTCGTGGCAGGCTAAAGTCAAGCCCTACTTCGGTTCACATGATTCAAAGTGGCCTGCATCTTACATAAAGTTCACTTTCCCAGACAAATCAGTCATCGCTAAGCTGGCTTTTACCTCACAGCAATTATCCATGTCTAAAAATATGTTTGTGAAACATTCATTCATTCATTATCTCCCGCTTATCCTCTATTAGGGTCGCGGTGGGGTTCCCCATGCCCATCCAGGGGAGAACATCTCGGGCGCTGGGCAGATACACCCAGGACAGGGCGCCAATCCATCGCTGGGCACACACTCACTCACACAGACACACTCTATAGGGGGAAATTTTGAGAATTCAATTAACTTGTTCCATGTTTTTGGACTGTGGGAGAACCCGGAGGAAACCCATGCAGGCACGGGGAGAACATGGAAACTCCACCCAGATGGGGATTCGAACCGGGAATCCCTAGTGCTGAGAGGCGAACGTGCTAACCACTAAGCCACCGTGCCGCCCTGTTTGTGAAACAGTTATGGATAAAAATGTAGTTAGATGTTATGCATCCATCTATTATATTCTGCTTTATCCTCTACTAGGGGCCCGGGGGGGGGGGTTCCCCCATGCCCATCCTGGGGAGAGGGTTTTGGGTGCTGGGCAGATACACCCAGGACAGGACACCAATCTATCATTGGGCACACACTCACTCACACAGACACACTCTATATGGGGCAATTTGGAGAATTCAATTGACCTTAATCCATATTTTTGGACTGTGGGAAACCCATGGGGACACGGGGAGAACATGGAAACTCCACCCAGATTGGGATTCGAACTGGAATTTTAAAAGCTTTTTAAGTAGGTCATCAATAATGGACTTGAAAGTTAGATTTTCAACTATGGCGATGACAAGAGTATTTATAAGATGAAACAAGATGTAGATGTAGGGCGGCACGGTGGCTTAGTGGTTGGCATGTTCTCCTCTCAGTGCTTGGGATTCCTGGTTCGAATCCCAAACTGGGTGGAGTTTCCATGTTCTCCCCGTGTCCGCGTGGGTTTCCTCCAGGTTCTCCGGTTTCCTCCCACAGTCCAAAAACATGGATCAAGGTGAATTGAATTCTCCAAATTGCCCCATATAGAGTGTGTTTGTGAGTAAGTGTGTGTCTAGTGATGGATTGGCGTGCTGTCCTGGGTGTATCTGCCCAGCAGCCAAAAAGTTCTCCCCTGCATGGGCATGGGGAATCCCCCCCCCCCGCGACCCTAGTAGAGGATAAAGTGGAAAATAATGGATGGATGGAAGATGTAGATGTATTGGTTGGGAGAAATAACAGCATTTCAATAGTAATGGAAATTGGAAAATTGAGACAGGATGGTGTCAAAAAAATTCAGTACCGTCACACCAGACATTCGTGATCACTCTTTAAATTTGGCTTCGTTCATTTCATTCTTTCATTCATTCATTCATTCATTATCTTCCACTTTATCCTATATCAGGGTCGCGGGGGGGTTCCCCATGCCCATCCAGGGGAGAACGTTTCGGGCGCTGGGCAGATACACCCAGGACAGAACACCAATCTATCGCTGGGCACACACTCACTCACACATACACACACTATATGGGGCAATTTGGAGAACTCAATTGTCTTGATCCATGTTTTTGGACTGTGGGAGGAAACCGGAGAACCCGGAGGAAACCCACGCGGACACGGGGAGAACATGGAAACTCCACCCAGATGGGGATTCGAATCAGGATTCCCTAGCGCTGAGAGGAGAACACGCTAACCACTAAGCCACCAAGCTTCATTCATTTCTCGCCACGTCCCGAGGGATTTGCAGAGACACCCACCGATTAAAACCCCAGACTGATTTCCCATTCCATTTACTTTATCACTCATCAATAATTGTATTCTACTTTCTTACAAGCTGTAATCGCACTCACGTTTCCTCAACAATGGCACCTCTGTAAAGTTTTAATTAACATTCCAAACACATGGCTGGATGATATTTCAAGAAATTTTAATAAACAAGATGCTTTAACTAGGGCGGCACGATGGCTTAGTGGTTAACATGTTCTCCTTTCAGCGCTAGGGATTCCCGGTTCAAGGCTCAATCTGGGTGGAGTTTCCATGTTCTCCCCGTGTCTGTGTGGGTTTCCTCCGGGTTCTCCGGTTTCCTCCCACAGTCCAAAAACATGGATCAAGTTAATTGAATTCTCAAAATTGCCCCCTATAGAGTGTGTGAACGAGTGAGTGTGTGCCCAGCGATGGATTGGCGCCCTGTCCTGGGTGTATCTGCCAAGCGCCCGAGGCGTTCTCCCCTGGATGGGCATAGGGAACCCCACCGCGACCCTAATAGAGGATAAGCAGGAGATAATGAATGAAAGATGAAGATGCTTTAACTAGGGCGGCACGGTGGCTTAGTGGTTAACATATTCTCCTCTCAGCACTAGGGATTCCCGGTTCGAGGCCCAATCTGGGTGGAGTTTCCATGTTCTCCCCTTGTCCGCGTGGGTTTCCTCTGGGTTCTCCGGTTTCCTCCCACAGTCCAAAAACATGGATCAAGGTCAATTGAATTCTCCGAATTGTCCCATAAAGAGTTCGCTTGTGTGTGTGTGTCTGAGTGAGTGTGTGCCCAGTGATAGATTGGCACCCTGTCTTGGGTGTATCTGCCCAGCGCCCGAAAATTCTCCCCTGGATGGTAATGGGGAACCCCCCCGCGACCCTAATAGAGGATAAAGCAGAAGATAATGGATGGATGGAAGATGCTTTAACAAATTTTTCTGTTCTGTCTCTTCATTTTAATACATGCTAACAATGTAAACAATCCATGTCTGTGAACACCTCTCATATTTCCTAAAATGCAACAGTTAAAATGCTAATAATGCCTTTGAGGTAAAATAGCTGAGGGCGAGATGAGGCAGGTGCATTAGTGCTGAACATGTCGAGGGGGATTTAATGTGACGCGGTTTGAATCCCAAACTGGGTGGAGTTTCCATGTTCTCCCCGTGTCCTTGTAACTTTCCTTCAGCTTCTCCAGTTTCCTCCCACATCGAATGGTTTAATTTGCCCTATTCAGTGTGTCTGTGTGAGTGAGTGTGTGTACAGCGATAGATTGGCGCCCTGTCCTGAGTGTATCTGCCCAGCGCCTGAGACATTCTCCCCTGAATGGGCATGGGGAACCCCCCTGCAACGCTAATAGAGGATAAAGCGGAAGACAATGGATGGATGGAGAAGAAGAGTGTGGTTCAACTTTAATTTCGATTTCTACAAACCGGATTCCAAAAATGTTGGGACACTAAACAAATTGTGAATAAAAACTGAATGCAATGATGTGGAGATGGCAAATGTCAATGTTTTATTCTTAATAGAACACAAATCACAGATCAAAAGTTGAATCTGAGTAAATGTAACATTTTAAAGAAAAAAATATCCATCCATCCATTATCTTATGCTTTATTCTCTATAAGGCCCGGGGGGGGGGATGGGTGGTCCCCATGCCCATCCATTTCGGGCGCTGGGCAGATACACCCAGGACAGGGGTTAGTCTATAACTGGGCACACTCACACACACACTCTATATGGGGCAATTTGGAGAATTCAATTGACCTTGATCCATGTTTTTGGACTGTGGGAGGAATCCGGAGAACCCGGAGGAAACTCATGGGGACACAGGGAGAACATGGAAACTCCACCCAGATTGGGATTAGAACCAGGAATCCTTAGTGCCGAGAGGCGAACATGCAATAAGCCACCATGCTGAAAATATTGAGCATAAATCAACATAAAACAGTTGAATTAAATAGTTGATTTTTTTTATCTGCCTCAGGAAGATAAGAAGGGACTTAATATCAACATTTTTAGCTGCAGAGTTTATTTTGATCATGCTGTGTGGTATCAGTAGGAGGTCATGAGAGAGCTCTCAGCTTCGGCAATGCAGGCCTGGAAGCCCCTTTTGGGTTACAACTTCATCAATATGAATCATCCTGCAGGGATGAAGAAAAAAAGACGTTTAATGAACTAAACTTCTAAAATAACCAGAGAGACCGTCAAAGCTTTGTGCTCCGTGAGATTTACAGCGGCGCAGAAACAGCGTTATTAGAACGGTATGGGACATTTATGTGAAAAAGGAAGTGGTTCTGTTTACTAAGCATTTAAGCACATGGTGGATGAACATTCCAATTCATCCCAATGGTATTAAGCTGGGGTACAGTAAGGGCATTCTGTACATATTGGCTGTTTATTTTAAACAAGGGTTTTAAACTTTGTACCAGAAGTTTGGACACAGCTAAGTTAATTCAAACATGTTCTCCTCTCAGCGCTGGGGATCCAGGTTCAAGTCTCAATCTGGGTGCGAAACATCCTCCCCTGGATTTGTATGGGGACCCCCTGCAACCCTAGTAGAGAATAAAACAAAAGATAATGAATAAATTGCCCCATCTAAATTGCCCTTATATAGTGTTCGTGTCTGTGTGAGTGAGTGTGTGCCCTGCGATAGATTGGCACCCTGTCCTGGGTGTATATTATTTTTTATTTTAGTGCCTGAAATCTCCCCTGGATGCCTGAATCCCCCCAGCCCCACCCTGTGAAATTGCCCCTATCTTAATTGCCCTTATATACAGTGTGTGTCTGTGGGGGTATATACCCAACGATTGAATGGGTACATTGAATGGCACCTTGTCCCTGCCCTCTGGATGGGTATTGGGAAGCCCTAGTAAAGGATTAAGCAATAGATAATGACTAAATTGCCCCTATCTAAATTGCACTTTTATAGTGTCTGTGTGTGTGTGTGTGTGTGTGTGTGTGTGTGTGTGTCTGTGTGAGTGTGCCCAGCAATGTGAGCGTGCCCAACCCAGTGTATCTGCCCAGTGCCTCAAACATTTTCCCCTGGATGGGCATGGGGAACCCTCAGCTACTAGTAGAGGATTTAGCAAAATAAAATGTCTAAATTGCCCCTATCTAAACTGCCCTTACATAGAGTGTGTGTCTGTGGGGGTATGTACCTAGCAATTGAATGGCACCTTGTCCCTGTCATGCCCAGCCCCTGAAATGTTCTCCCTCTGAATGGGCATTGTGAAGCCACCCCTTCCCGTGACCCTAGTAAAGGATTAAGCAAAAGATAATGACTAAATTGCCCCTATCTAAATTGCCCTTTTGTAGTGTCTGTGTGTGTCTGTATGAGCGTGCCCAACCCAGTGTATCTGCCCAGTGCCTGTAGCCTGTAACGTAAGTGTGTCCAGCAATAGATAAGCATCCTGTCCTGGGTGTATCTGCCCAGCGCCTAAAATGTTCGCCCCTGGATGGGCATGGGGAACCCCGTGGGACCCTAGAAGAGGATAAAGCAGAAGATAATGGATGGATGGATGGATGTCATGGACCATCTCCACAAGCTTCTGCAATGTCACATCAATATTTCATTTAAACCTCTACTAGGGGATCATCGCACAAGGTGGGGGGTTCCTTATGTCCTTTATGTCTCCCCTGGATGGGCATGGAAACCCCCCCCCCCCGCGACCCTAGTAGAGGATAAAGTGGAAGATAATGAATGAACGGATAACCTTTAATATAACACTATTCTAATATAATAAGTAAAAATATAATTTAGTTATATTATATTATATTAATTCCCGGTTCGAATCCCAATCTGAGTGGAGTTACCATGTTCTCCCCGTGTCCGTGTGGGTTTCCTCCGGGTTCTCCGGTTTCCTCACACAGTCCATAAACATGGATCAAGTCAATTGAGTTCTCCAAATTGCCCCATATAGAGTGTGTGTGTCTGTGTAAGTGAATGAGTGAGTGAGTGTGTGTGTGCCCAGCGATAGATTGGCGCCCTGTCCTGGGTGTATCTGCCCAGCGCCCGAAACGTTCTCCCCTGGTTTATATAGGATAAAGCGGAAGATAATGGATTATATATTATATATTATTCATATATTATTCATTCATTCATTCATTATCTCCCGCTTTGTCCTCTATTAGGGTCACAGGGGGGGAGGGGACAGGTTCCCCATGCCCATCCAGGGGAGAACGTTTCGGGCGCTGGGCAGATACACCCAGGACAGGGCGCCAATCCATCGCTGGGCACACACACACTCACTCAAACACACTCTATATGGGGCAATTTGGAGAACTCAATTGACTTGATCCATGTTTTTTGACTGTGGGAGGAATCCGGAGGAAACCCACACAGACACGGGGAGAACATGAAAACTCCACCCAGATGGGGATTCGAACCGGGAATCCCTAGTGCTGAGAGGCAAACGTGCTAACCACTAAGCCACCGTGCCGCCTGGATATATTATATTATATTATATTATAATATATCTATAACCTTATTTCTATTAACATGCTTATTTTTTATGTAAGAAGTTAAAGTAGAAGGCTGTATTTTAGAGTGAAACTACAAAAGTGACTATAATTAGAGCAGGAAAGGAAATCGATTGAAAGGAATAGATTGTTTCTTTTTAATAGCCTTAATTATGCATAATAGGGCCATTTTTTGTGGGTGCTGTAATTTGTCTTTTTACCTCTCACAGTCTCTTCCATTCAGGTCCATTCTGCAAAGTGATGGCTGCCCACTCGTTATCTGTTTGCTTCTTTAGCTCTATCTTCTATCTATCAGGGGAAGTCATAGGATTGTGGAACCAGCCTGTGATCTGAAAATCCCCAGTTTGATTCTCGGTTATTGGGCAGGGCATCTAACCCCAAATGCTTACCTCACTCAGTGTGTGTATTACCTCACTCAGTGTGTGTGAGCCTGCCACCTCAAAATATATTTGGCAAAAACAGATTGTCTCATAATGGGTGGTACGGTGGCTTAGTGGTAAGCATGTTCTCCTCTCAGCGCTAGGGATTCCCAGTTTGAATCCCAATCTGGATGGAGTTTCCATGTTCTCCCCTTGTCCGCGTGGGTTTCCTCCGGGTTCTCCGGTTTCCTCTCACAGTCAAAAAACATAGATCAAGGTCTCCAAATTGCCCCATATAGAGTGTGTTTGTGTGTACCCAGCGATGGATTGGCACCTTGTCCCGGGTGCATTGCTCAGTGCTCGAAATGTTCTCCCCTGGATGGGCATGGGACCCCCCCCCCCCCCCAACAACCCTACTACAGGATAAAGCGGAAGATAATGGATGGATGGATAAATGGCAGAACCATTTTTCCAACTCTGTATGTAAGTCGGAGTCACTTAGACTATTTAAAAATACCCCTCGAAACACATCTCTTCCTCAAACACCTGATATAAAAATAAAGGAATAAATTAAAAAATAAAAAATAATAAAAAAGCAGGACAGGATAATGATCAGGTTTGATAATTCTACAGTGTAGCTGCTTTCTTGGTAACAACTGACTTGTAAGTCCATCCATCCATTATCTTCCGCTTTATCCTCTATTATGGTCGTGAGGGGGGGGGGGTTCCCCATGCCCATCCAGGGGAGAACGTCTCAGGCACTGGGCAGATACACACAGGACAGGGCGCCAATCCATCGCTGGATACACACTCACACAAGCACACTCTATACGGGGAGCTCAGTTGACTTGATCCATGTTTTTGGACTGTGGGAGGAGACCAGAAAACCCAATTTTCCAATTTCCATTACTATTGAACTGCCGTCATTTCTCCCAACCAATACATCTACATCTTTCATCCATACATTATCTTCTGCGTTATCCTCTACTAGGGTTACGGGGTGGTTCCCATGCCTATCCAGGGGAGAATGTTTCCGGCACTGGGCAGATACACCCAGGACAGGACGCCAATTCAGACACTCACTCACACAGACACACACACAAGCACACTCTATATGGGGCAATTTGGAGAACTCAATTGACTTGATCCATGTATTTGGACTGTGGGAGTAACCCGGAGAACCCGGAGGACACCCACGTGGACACGGGGAGAACATGGAAACTCCACCCAGATTGGGATTCGAACCAGGAATCCCCAGCGCTGAGAGGAGAACATGCCAACCACTAAGCCATCATGCCGCCCGACTTGTAAATGACTAAACGTAACTGTATATATCTCGAGGACCAATTATTCAGTTTTAAAGCATTGTAGGCAAAATAGATTTGCAGCGTTAGTGAAAACAAAGCCAATTGCTGACATTTTAATATAAATCTAATCCAAATCTAAAGTTCAAGTGTAAGCCTGAGTTTGAATCCCAGGTCTGTTGCTATTACATGATGCAACGACTTGAGTAAACAGTTCCACCCCATGTAAAGATTTAACACTTCCTCTGTTACCACCCCTGGTTTTGTCTCGAATCCAAACAAAACAGCGCTGATCAGAGGAGCGACGTCAGCGTCTGTCTCCGGAGGCAACTCTCAAGCTTTAACGTTCTTTAATATGTTATGCTGTATGTTTTGCTTCATCACCTCTGTGCACCTCATTAGCAGGGTGCTAATACACATTCATACTCACAGGAGTACAAACATACCGGCATAGGAATGAAGCAATGGCTATATATCAATCGCATACATAGAATCTGTCATAACCCAGTGGAAATGATTTTATATTAATATAATTTAATGCCCCATAGCGGCACGGTGGCTTAGTGGTTAGCACGTTCTCCTCTCAGCACTAGGGATTCCCGGTTCGAATCCCCATCTGGGTGGAGTTTCCATGTTCTCCCCGTGTCTGCGTGGGTTTCCTCCGGGTTCTCCGGTTTCCTCCCACAGTCCAAAAACATGGATCAAGTTAATTGAATTCTCAAAAATTGCCCCATATAGAGTGTGTGTGTGTGAGTGAGTGTGTGCCCAGTGATGGATTGGCGTCCTGTCCTGGGTCTATCTGCCCAGCGCCCGAGACGTTCTCCCCTGGATGGGCATTGGGAACCCCACCGCGACCCTAATAGAGGATAAGCGGGAGATAATAAATGAATGAATGAATGAATGAATGAATGAATGAATGCCCCTTGTAAAGTGTGGGTGTGTGTGTGAGTGTGTGTCCAGTGATCGATTGGTGTTCTGTCCTGGGTGTATCTGCCCAGCGCCCGAAACGTTCTCCCCTGGATGGGCATGGAGAACCCACCCACAATCTTAATAGAGGATAAAGAGGAAGATAATGGATGGATATCAACCTTTAGCGTGCTTTTCCAAAAAAAAAAAAAACTCTGGCAACATATTTAAACATTATGTGTGTGACCCTGTGTTTTTATTGGTAGATAAGACTTTTTTAGCTAATAAAACATAGCTTAGCTTTCATCCTAATGTCCCAGCTTGTGTACAGAATATCTGCGCTGGGCAGATACACTCAGGACAGGACGCCAATCTATCACTGGGCACACACTCACTCACACTCACACAGACACAGTCTATATGGGGCAATTTGGAGAATTCAATTGACTTGATCCATGTTTGATCCAGGAAAAAATATCCATCCATCCATCCATTATCTTTTGCTTTATCCTCTATTAGGGTCACACGGGGGTTCCCCATGCCCATCCAGGGGAGAACGTCTCGGGCGCTGGGCAAATAAACCCAGGACACGGTACCAATCTATCACTGGGCACACTCACTCACACACAGACACACTCTATATGGGGCAATTTGGAGAATTCAATTGCCTTGATCCATGTTTTTGGACTGTGGGAGGAAACCGGAGAACCCGGAGGAAACCCACGCGGACATGGGGAGAACATGGAAACTTCACCCAGATTGGGATTCGAACCGGGAACCCCCAGTGCTGAGAGGAGAACATGCTAATCACTAAGCCGCCCTAAAAGGTTAATATATTACTTGCAATAAAATTATATATATATATATATATATAAATCCATCCATCCCTTCCACTTTATCCTCTATCTTTTGCTTTGTCCTCTATTAGGGTCATGGGGGGGTTTCCCTATGCCCATCCACGGGTGAACGTTTCGGGCGCTGCAGAGATACACCCAGGACAGGGCGCCAATCTATCGCTGGGCACATACTCACTCACTCACACAGACACACATACTCTATTTGGGGCAATTTGGAGAACTCAATTGACTTGATCCATGTTTTTCGACTGGGAGGAAATCGGAGAACCTGGAGGAAACCCACGCGGACACGGGGAGAACATGGAAACTCCACCCAGATGGGGATTCGAACCAGGAATCCCTAGCGCTGAGAGGCAAACGAATTATGATAAATATATCATCCCATTATTCATCCATAATCTTTCCCATAATCCTCTACTAGGTTTGTGGTTGAGGGGTGGGGGGGTTCCTCATGCCCATCCTCATGCCCGACCGTTTTCGGCGCTGGCCAGATACACCCAGGACAGGACGCCAATCCATCAGTGGACACACACTCACTCACACAGACACAAACACACTATATAGGGGCAATTTAGAGCAGCTAATTTACCTTCAATCCAGGTGTTTAGAGAAAAGGGAGGGAGAAAACTTAAGTAAGCAGATTTTGTTTGCATTGTTTCAAAGCTAGGCGGCACGGTGGCTTAGTGGTTAGCACGTTCGCCTCTCAGCGCTAGGGATTCCCGGTTCGAATCCCCATCTGGGTGGAGTTTCAATGTTCTCCCCGTGTCTGCGTGGGTTTCCTCCGGGTTCTCCGGTTTCCTCCCACAGTCCAAAAACATGGATCAAGTTAATTGAATTCTCAAAAAATTGCCCCCTATAGAGTGTGTCTGTGTGAGTGAGTGTGTGCCCAGCGATGGATTGGCGCCCTGTCCTGGGTCTATCTGCCCAGCGCCCGAAACGTTCTCCCCTGGATGGGCATGGGAAACCCCACCGCGACCCTAATAGAGGATAAGCGGAAGATAATGAATGAATGAATGTTTCAAAGCTGCTTTGCTTTATTAATTAATTTATTCATTAATTACTGTGCACAACACTCTAAATGCCTGAATGGAACACACTGGTGTTGATGGTGTGTTAATGGTATGCTTTAGAGAGAACTTGTAATGTGAATTGTCACACCAGCTTCTCCTTTCGCTCCCAAGTACTAACACCTGCACCCACTTTACCCTAATTAGTTCCCTCACTCACCTTCTCTATTTAAAGGCTTTATAGAGTGAGAGCTTAAAGTTGCCGCAGTTTGGTGTTGGGTTCTAAAGTCTCGGTTCAGGTACCGTGGGTCTGTTTTTAGATCCAAAGCATGTTTTACAGTTGCACTTTTTAAAAATCCATCCACTTTCTTCTGCTTTATCCTCTATTAGGGTTGTGGGGGGTTCCCTATGCCCATCTAGGGGAGACTGTCTCGGGCACTGGGCAAATACACGACAGTATGCCATTCTATTATTGGGCGCAGAAACGCTCTATATGGGGCAATTTGGAGAATTCAATTGACTTGATCCATGTTTTTGGACTGTGGGAGGAAACCGAGGAACCCAGAGGAAACCCACGCGGACATGGGGAGAACATGGAAACTCCACCCAGATTGGGATTCGAACCGGGAATCCCGAGTGCTGAGAGGAGAACATGCTAACCACTAAGCCACTGTGCCCACTTTTTAAATTTTTTTTATTTCTTT
Organism: Corydoras maculifer; assembly: GCA_019802435.1. Classification (NCBI taxonomy): domain Eukaryota; kingdom Metazoa; phylum Chordata; class Actinopteri; order Siluriformes; family Callichthyidae; genus Corydoras; species Corydoras maculifer. The sequence goes on along the minus strand of JAFMOD010000862.1, from coordinate 175,449 downwards.
ATTTTTTAATCTATAAGATACTGTTTCAGGTTTGCCTTCATTTTTGTTGGCACTTTGTTTGCCATTGTATGTCATTATTAATTATAAATAGGCATGGCTTATGGATAGAGGTTTTATTTTTTTTATTTTCTCTAGCTGAGATTTGTCCCAAAGTCTTCTGCCCTGATAATTGGATGCAGGTGATGCCATGATTCTCTTTAACTGTGGTTGTGCCTGCTGTTAATTTTAGCATTAAGTGTATGAATGCTGACTCTGAAATTGAATATTTAAGAGTACGACTTGAGCTTAGCATCAGCAGCTGCCTATTTGGCTATTGAACCGTTTTCATTTTTATTATTATTTTTTTCCCCCCTTCTTTCTGATTTGCCGTCTAATCCACAGGTCCTTATGAAGAAAATGGAGCAATCTAGCAGTGTGTCGCTGCCTGTCTTTTGAACCTGGATGCTGCTTCAGTGTCTTGTGTGGACAGAAGTTCCCTTTCATGTTACTCTGGTGTCGACCCAGCTGCATGATAAGCAGGTCAGTAGATTTCTTATTGCCCTTTTTTACATTTTGCAATTAGACAGTAAACCATGAGTTTTTTTTCTTTTTTTTTTTTCTCCCCTTCTCTCTCTCTCTCTCTCTCTCCTTCCTCCTTCCCTCTTTCTATTTCCCCCAGAACTCCGAAAATTCAGAAATAGTGGAGAGCTAGTTCGCTCTCCACTATTTCAGCATTTCCGGAGTTCTGCGCTCGATTTGGAGCGACTAACATGCATATGCATTATTAACACCATATGTTGGGTGTGTGGGTGCTCTGTTATAGTTATAGTTTTTTATTTTTTTTCTTCCTAATTTAATTTAAGTCTTGTGTTTTGCCTGGCTAAAAGCTAAATTGAAAATGCCGTCTGCTGATACCAGGCTAGAATCACACACTCAAATGTGCAAGAGGTTGTTTGTTCACTTGGTGCTGGAAGGGAGGGGGATGTGGGAGAGCCAGGGTTAACAGGATAGATAATCAGGTTTAATTATACTAGTTTTATTTCTTTCTTTCCCTCTCTCTGCTCTAATCTTCTCCCCTGAACTACTGACCTGTGGTGGTCTCTTATTTGTAAGTCACTTTGGATATCCATCCAATATCTTCTCCTTTACCCTTTACTAGCATGTTTGCCTCTCAGTGCTAGGGATTCCTGGTTCGAATCCCAATCTGGGGGGCGTTTCCATGTTGTCCTCGCATCCGTGTGGGTTTCCTCCCATAGTTCAAAAACATGGATGAAGTCATGAATTTTCCAAATTGCCCCATATAATGTTTGTGTGTGAGTGTACACAGTGATAGATTGGTGCCCTGTCCTAGGTGTATCTGCCCTGTGCCCGAGATATTCTCCCTGGGATGGGCATGGGAAACCCCCTAACCGTGACCTTAATGGAGGATAAATGTATGTAGAGTGTGTTGGTGCCCGAGTGATGGTTCCTTGTCCTGGTGTATCTGCCAAGTGTCTGAAATGTTCTCCTCTGAATTAGCATGGGGGGGGAACCCTCTGCAACCTTAGAGGATTAGGTGGCTGAAGATGGATATAAATGATATAATTATGATATGATTTTTAATTTTTTTTTTTTTTTTATCGAGTATTTAAAAAAAAAGTGTCTTGTAGCCACTGTTAACGTGATGTAATGAGCACCTCACTGAGTCATAATCTTACTCCAACATCACTGATACCGGGTTGTTAAAGTTTAAATTTCAATTCTTGCTTGGGGTTGTGGTGGAGACGAGTTAATTGCCTTGGGTGGTTGCGCACCACGGATACAAACGGAACAGTGGATCTGTGTTTCCTTGACTTGCTCTAGATGAGAAGCCAGGTCTTTACCAAGCACACAAAGCTTCAATGCCTAAAGAGATGATGTAAATGACAAGCAGCAGTGTAATCAGCGATGGACTTTATGGTCAGTGAAGATTCATGGTGAGGTAATGGCCAGAAAGTGCTCACGATGGCTCGATGTGTTGCAAAACCTGTTAGATGTAATGGACCTGGGAATGAGTGTAGGATGCAATTTGGTGTCTGTTTTATTTTTCCTGCTACCTCACTGAGCATGTGCGTCAGCGAGTTAAACGGTTTTGGCAGTTTCAAACGTGAGAATTTGTACGATATTTCGCCTCTGCCTTCAGAGATGTTACTGGAGGGTTGAACAGTCGACACTTAAACCTTAAATTGGCAGGAAAGTGTGCAATTATAACAGCTCTCTTTAAAACATTACGGTAGGAAAGAGTCACAGAGTGCATTAATGTCTTTGTTCTGAGGCTTGATACTGGGGCATGGAGAGGTTTGTTAAACCTGCGTGATTCATCCTGATTCAGCCGGCAACCTTTGGTGGATAATGGGCACACAGTTATGTGTTAGTTTGATAAATAACCCCATCTTCCACCCTTTGTACTGAGTACAGTTGAAATTTTAATGCCATATTAACTTGTGAAATGGGGAAGAATGTAACGCCCAGCAATTTGTTTGTCTAAATCCTTTAGAAAGAGCTTGATGTTCCACCAATATCACCATATGAGGCCTAAACTACAGCGAATCAGATTGACCATTGTTTACCAGCAATGTCAATGGACTTGTTGGATCAAATGCAACTTATAATCCTTAATGTAGATTTTTTTTTTTATTTTATTTTTTTTTGGTGCCTTATTAACTCTTAAGGTTGTTTTGTAAGTTGTGTGCAAGGGTTTTGGCTAAAAGGTGTGTATGGACATATCTATTCCTACATGTTTATTTCTATACTATACTTAACCATCCATCTTGAAACCAATTCAACACGTATAATAAAATCAAGGCTTTATACTAAATAGATAAAGTATTTTTTAAATTACTGTCAAACCTAATTACCTTACCTTTTGCTTAATCCTCCACTAGGTTTTGGGGGGGCATAAGGCAGTTTACCTCATGCCCACCCAGGAGAGAATGCATCGGTGCTGGGCAGACCCACCCAGGACAGGTCACTGGGCACACTCACAGACACATACACACACTATATGGGGACAATGTAGAGCAGCCAGTTCACCTTGAATTCATGTTTTTGGATTGTAGAAAGGAACTGGAGGAAACTCACATGGACACTGGGAGAACATGGAAACTGAGAGGAGAACAAGTTGACCACTAAGCCACTGTGCTGCCTCCTAATGTTTCAATCTAACCTCAATTAACTTTTTATTAACATTGACGCCTACATTTACCTTCTGCTTAAGGGGTCTTCATGCCTGTCCAGGAGAATGTTTCAGGACCTTGGTGGCAGCACCTTTGACATGGTGCCAACCTATCAATGGGCACAAGCTATATGGGGTGACTTGGAGCAAGCAATTTAGCTTGCTTCCATATTTTGGACTGTGTGTGTGCGTGTGGGGGGGGGATGTGAAGGAAACCCATATGAGCATGGGGAGAACATTCAGATGAAATGTACAATCAAAACCTAAAACCATGTGGGGGAGGGTTATGATAGTTAGCAGTAAAGTATTAAATATAAATAAATGACATGTGTGTGAAAAGTAAACTAAATCAAAAGGGGGGGGGGTACATGGTAGTGGTCAAGAACCTCAGCAGTGCTGATGCTAATAAGACATAAATACAGTGGGTTGCAAAAGTATTCATACCCCTTGAACTTTTCCATATTTTGTCACATTACAACCACAAACATAAATATATTTCACTGGAATTTAATGTGAAAGACCAACACAAAGTGGTATACAATTGTGAAGTGGAATGAAAGTTATACATGAATCAACAATTTTTTTACAAATAAAAAACTGAAAAGTGCGATGTGCAAAATTATTCAGCCC
>JAFMOD010000862.1:152124-171577 GCA_019802435.1 Corydoras maculifer | reverse complement strand
TGGTTGCACTCAGGGAAAAGGGGGCTGAATAATTTTGCACATCGCACTTTTCAGTTTTTTATTTGTAAAAAAATTGTTGATTCATGTATAACTTTCATTCCACTTCACAATTGTATACCACTTTGTGTTGGTCTTTCACATTAAATTCCAGTGAAATATATTTATGTTTGTGGTTGTAATGTGACAAAATATGGAAAAGTTCAAGGGGTATGAATACTTTTGCAACCCACTGTATTAATTATTAAACATGTTCAGCACTGTGTCTGTGTGGGTTTGCCCTGGGTTCTCTGGTTTCCTCCCACAGTCCAAAAACATGGATTCAGGGTAAATTGATGGCTCTATATTGCCCATATGTGTGTCAGTATGTACCCAGTGACAGATTTGCACACTGTCCTGGGTGTATCTGCCCAATGCCCAAAACATTCTTCCCAGGATGGGGATGGGCTCCAACCCTGGGACCCTAGTTCTCATTACAAGAGGATATTTTCACATGGCAAAAGCCTTGTATGTAAAAATTGCAACCTAAAATAAATGTATGTTCCCAATCGATAAGTGTGCACAGATATTTGTGGGCATTTTAAATAGTAATTAGGTTACAAGAGTAAGAGATGACTTCAGACACTGACCAACGTTACGCGGCTTACTGTATGTGGACAAATGAGTCGCATTAATAGGGCCAAAGAGAATTTGCCAGGTCAAGTATTAATATTATAAAAAAGTACCAGATTTAAGCTCAAGTTCCTTTTAGTCCCACAGGTGTCTGGGGCTGAGGGTCAAGGCTTTGGGCAAGTCACCGGAGTTCTGCTCTTTAAACTGTCATCACAAAGTAAAATGGAAGAAATATCCTGCATACAGTACCAGTCAAAAGTTTGGACTCGTCTCATTTTTGGCCATGTTCTCAATTCCACTTCCTGTAAAAATGGACTTTAGTTTTTCAATTCCAGACTGTAGTCCATCTGTTTGGGTTCTACAGTACATACTGTGTACATCGCCTTTACGCTGTTCGAATGGTCAGGACCCCAATAGTAGCACCACAGAGCAGGGGTTTTTGGGTGGGTGCATTATTCCTATCCCAGCAGTATCACTGAGGTGTTTAACTCCACTAACCCCCCCCCCCCTCACCACATCAGTGTCACTGCAGAACTGACAAACAATCCACCACCCAAATGATACCTGTTCTGTGATGCTCCTGACAATCACAGTTGACTAGCTCTCTTTTGGCCGACAGTGGCAACCTTAATTTACATGCAATTGGTCGCAATTTTATTATTTTTGGAAAATTAACTTTTATTTAGGGTGGCTTAGTGGTTAGCATGTTCTCCTCTCAGTGCTAGGGCTTTCTGGTTTGAATCCCAATCTGGGTGGAGTTTCCATGTTCTCCCCATGTCTGCATGGGTTTCCTCTGGTTTTCTTCCCAAAAACATGGATCAAGGTCATTTGAATTCTCCAAATTTCCCCATATAGTGTGTTGGGTGAGTGTCCAGTGATGGATTGGTGTCCTGTCCTGGGTGTATCTGCCCAGTGCTTGAAGTGTCACCCCCTCCCCCCCTCATGGGCATGGGAACACCTCCCCCCCCCCCCAATGGAACTTTTATTTAACCAGGAGAGTAAAACCACTCCCATTAAAGTTTCCTCTGTGCACTCTGAACCAATCACTGTTGCTGCTTAAACCATGTGGTGGTGGTGAGATGTCTTGAGCTGCTTCTTGGTGGTTGTACAGAGTATTTGAACCTCCACAGCGTTGGTACATGTCGTGGTAGTTGAAGCAACACACAGACTTTCGCCCTTATGCATTAGATAATAGATGCTCATTTCTCTGTATGCGGAGACACATCCTTATCCAATTCCCTCTAAAGAAAATACAAAACGATGTCCTCCATTCAGATCTGTTCATTATGTAGCAATCGGTGTCCTTTTCACCCTCTACATACCCAGGATATCAAGTCTGTTTTATTAAACAACCTTAGCTTTTTATAATGCCCCCCCCCACTCCTGACTTTCCTTATTTATTACACAAGCTTCTAAGCTCTGACTGAATAATAAAACCTGTTTTGTTCAGTACTGAATTTAAGTTGTGCATACCCTTAAGACATCTGTTTAATCCTCTATTAGGGTCGCAGGCAGTTCTCCATGCTCATCCAGGTGAGAGTTTCAGGCATTGGGCAGATACACCCAGGACAGGGTGCCAAGCCAGGAATGGGCACACTCACTCACACTATATGGGGCAATATTTAGAGAAGCCAATTTACTTTAAATCCATGTTTTTGGATTCCAGGAGGAAACTGGAGAACCCAGAGAACCCATGGAGAGAACTCCACCCAGATCGGGGATTCGAACCTGGATCCCCGGAGATGAGAACATGCTAACCACTACTTCTTTGTCACCCAGTTGTGCACACTTGCTTTTAATTAATTTATTTGTTTTGCTGGTTTATCTCTGGTATTGCTTCTGGCCTTTACTGATAAAGGAGTGTTTGCTGTTTTTTAAAAATAAATAAAAAAAAGCAGTATTGTTTCTATTGGAGTTGATGTTGCTACTATTTGTTATGGTAGTTGCTTTTGTTCCCACTTGTGATGGAAATTTTTTTTACTCTTATTTCACCACTAATAGGCAATTCTTGTTCTGGAGACCATTGAAGAATGATATTAAAGGCTATTTTACCCTTATAACAAATTTAATTCATTTTATTTTTTTTGATAAACTAAAAAAAAATGCTCTAGCCTAGAACTACTATGAATCATTCCTACTACATTACTTATAATCAGGATAATTGAATTTGAAGACTGTGTTGTTTAAATAGCGACACTGCGTGTGAGTATACCCCCTCCCTCCCAGATGGCTATGGCGCTTTCTAAATGATTAGCGACACCTAATGAGGGACATTAGGTGTCACTATCTTTTCGATGGAAAACTAAGTTGCCCCAGCGACTGCAGAACTTCTCCAGACATCGGTTGCTTTCTTGTTAAGCTGATCGTCAACACAGATCGCTGTTAAATCTGACTGCATTTGCAGATCTACTCTATACTGTTGGTTCTACATTCACAATCAAAAGGGGAACCTCATGGAGCAGAGTATTGAGTCCAGGTAGCTGCACCACTTAAATAGCAATCTGCCAAAGTCAGAGTGCCACCTGGTTCTTAAAGGGAATGTAAAGTCTTTCACTTGGTTTATTTCACGTTATGCCCAAAACACACCCATGAAGAATTCAGAGGATTAGTACATGCAATGTCCTGACAGCAGATACAAAAGATTATTTTCGACTACCTCCTCCCTCAACGTTCCTTTATCAGTTGTTCGGGTTAAGAAAACAGTTCCAGAATCCTGTTAGTCTACTTTGTAATAACATTTTAGAGAAAGTGTTTTTCATCACCAACCGAAGCAAAACATTTTAGTCTCTGATCATCAATTTTGAAAACTATGTAAAAAGCCTGATCGCCGCCCACCTATTTCCTGTTGCTGATTAAGTTGCGCCAGCGCAGGCTCTGTGTGGAGGATGCAACAACTCAACATGTGTACCATGTAACACAATGAGGATCAGTAGCAGGATGTGCCAGATCCAAAACTTCATTTTCTTTACTCAGTCTGTTATTTCAAGCATCATTCCACATCCTACTTTTCAGTGGCAGCATGTTTTCAAGTCTCACAAATTTGGGCGGCACGGTGGCTTAGTGGTTAGTACATTCGCTTCTCAGCGCTGGGGATCCAGGTTTGAATCCCGATGTGAGTGGAGTTTCCATGTTCTCCCCATCTCTGGGTCCAAAAATGTGAATTCAAGGGGAATTGGCTGTTGTGCAATTCTTCTGTATAGTGTGTGTGAGAGTGTATGATTGATTGGCACCTTATTTTGGGTGTATCTGCCCACTCGTAAAGGAAAATTGCCCCTAAATACTATGAGTGAGTGTGTGTCTAGTATGGATTGGTGCTCTGTCCTGAATGGATCTGCTCAGCTCCCAAAATGTTCTCCCTGGATGATCATGCGGAATCCCCCCAAACTTAGTAAAGTATTAGAAGGTAATGAATGAATAAAATTTGGCCTCTATATAGTGAGTGTGTGCTTATGGGTTGGCGACCTGTCCTGGATGTATCTGCCCAGTGCCCTAAATGTTCTCCTTTGGATGGTCATGTGGAACCACCCCTGACCTTAGTAGAGGATATAGCAGACGATAATGAATAAATAAAAATATCCTCTTTATTGTATGTGTGTGTGCCTATTATGGATTGCCCCTCCCTGTGACCCTAGTAAAGGATTAAGCAGAAGAAAATGAGATATCTGTACGTGAGTGAGTGAGTGTGCCCAGTGATAGATTGGCGCCGTGTCCTGGATGTATCTGCCCAGCGCCCTAAACGTTCTCCCCTGGATGGGCATGAGGAACCCCCCCATTATTCTAATATAGGATAAAGTGGAAGATAATGGATGGATGGATGGATGGAAGGAACCCCCACCCCCGCAACTCATGTAAAGGATTAAGTGGAAGATAATTAATGAATGAAAATTGCCCCTATATAGTATGAGTGAGTGTGTGTCTAGTATGGATTGGTGCTCTGTCCTGGATGGATCTGCCCAGCGCCCTAAATGTTCTCCCCTGGATGGTCATGTGGAATCCTCTACGACCCTTGTAAAGGATTAAGTGGAAGATAATTAGTGAAATAATGAAAATTACCTCTATATTGTGTATGTATGTATGTGTGAGTGAATGTCTGACCCCCCCCCCCCATATGAACATATCTACACATACATGAGCCTCAGGTATATACTCACCTGTTATCTGCTTCACTGGCTCTGCCTCTTATGTACAATCTGTGTTGATTGCAGCTCTTCCCCCACAGCATGTTCTTTCATCATCAACTTTTAAATGGATTAATCTCTGCACATCGTGCGTCATGCGAATGGAAGGTGCTGAGCTTTGTGTTCTCCAGTCCTTGCAGAACACGTGCCTTTATCATCACTCAAGAGGAAATAGGAGATTTGTTTCTTTTTGTGACCAGGTGAGATAAAGACCACTTAAGTGTGGTGCAGTTCAGACCACACGGCGGTAATAAGGTCTGTAATGTGATTGTTTCCACTCTGCTTCACGCTTTCCATTAAAGCCTTTAAAACAAATGACCTCCCCTTGAGCGCTTCTCTCCACCATGAGTAGCGGGTCAAGTCCATCACATTTACTACCTCGGCCAAAAAAACAACACTTGCGATAACAAAACAGACGTTCAACTGGACACCTTATCATTCTTCACCAAAACACACTAACTCATTTTACACAATTACATAGTTTCTGCTATACATATATATATATATATATATATATATATATATATATATATATATATATATCATTCATTCATTATCTTCCGCTTTATCCTATATTAGGCTCGCGGGGGGTTCCCCATGCCCATCCAGGGGATAACGTTTCGGGCACTGGGCATATAAATCCAGGACAGGGTGCCAATCTATCACTGGGCACACACTCACTCACACAGACATACTCACACACAATCTATATGGAGCAATTTGGAGAACTCAATTGACCTTGATCCATGTTTTTGGACTTTGGGAGGAAACCGGAGAACCCAGAGGAAGCCCACGCAGACACGGGGAGAACATGGAAACTCCACCCAGATTGGGATTCGAACTAGATTGGGAATCCCTAGTGCTGAGAGGAGAACGCGTTAACCACTAAGCCACTGTGCCACCCTTATACATTATATATATATATATATATATATATATATATATATATATATATATATATATATATATATATTCATTCATTCATTATCTTCAACTTTATACTCTATCAGGGTCGCAGTGGGGTTTCCCATGACCATTCAGGGGAGAATGTTTCGCGTGCTGGGCGGACACACCCAGGACAGGGTGCCAACCTATCACTGGGCACACACTCATACATACAGACTCTACATGGGGCCATTTGGAGAATTCAATTAACTTGATCCATGTTTTTGGACTGTGGGAGGAAACCGGAGAACCCGGAGGAAACCCACACGGACACGGGGAGAACATGGAAACTCCACCTAGATGGGGCTTCGAACTGGGAATCCCTAGTGCTGAGAGGAGAACATGCTAACCAATAAGCCACCGTGCCGTCATATATATATATTTATAGTTGTATATTCTATATTCTATTTATAGTTGTATATTGTATATTCTGTATTATATAAATTTATAGTTATATGTTGTATATTTTACATATCGATATCGTATTTATATCTTATTTTATATCTTATATTTTTTTCAAATTTAACTATAGAACAGGGTAAACGGGGTCGGTGAGCCATAATTTCGTTTCTGTCTCATGACACCACATGCGATACAACTGATAATACAACTTTCTTGAATCTTGATAATAATCCGGACGAGCCAGAATCTATTTTATATTTATTTATTTATCCATTTTGGGAACTATCGGCCATTTCTACATGGTGCGGAGCCGCTGAGAGGTTTACTTCTGAGCCGGCGATGATACAGCAATGGCACTCAAGCTATTTTAAGCGACTGTGAGAGCTGAGGTCATAGTGCAGCGCATAGTGTCTGAAGTGCAGTCCCTGCTGCCTGGCAGTCATAGACACGTAGCGCGGGGCTTCGGGTTACGGGCACAAAGCTATGCGCAGCCTTCATCACACAGTTTACACTCCCCGTTTAGGCCATCGAATGTGATCCACCTGTCTTCCCACAGGGTCACTCTCATAGTGACGCATTTTGGCTGGTGCAGTGGAACAGCTATTGGTCTCGCTTGAATGCAGAACTTTGCCGCATCTCAATTATTCATGCCTGGCTGCAGGAGTTAACCTGCGGGCGAAGTAATGTGAAAGGTGTAGCACGGTGCACGGGTTCCGGAGTCAATAGTTGGACTGTGGACACTTTCCACGGTGGCTTGTGCATGCATGGCAAATTTTATTGCATACTCCCATCCTTCATAAAGTTTTGAATAGGGTGACCAGATGTCCCGCTTTGTGTGGGGCAGTTGCACAATTTTGTTACTTTTCACATGTCCCGCAAATTGAGACGTGGTCCCGCATTGTTATTGAAAGGTAGAATCCATGTTTTGTAATATGGCATTAGATGGCTGTGTTGTCTGTTATCGGGGAAGAGGCGTGCTATTTGAATGTCAACCAATCAGGAACGTGGACACATGTCCACTCATTCATCCATCCATTATCTTCCGCTTTATCCTATATTAGGGTCGCAGGGGGGGTTTCCCATGCCCATCCAGGGGAAAACGTTTCGGGCGCTGGGCAGATACACCCAGGACAGGGCGCCAATCTATCGCTGGGCACACAGACACCCACACATACACACTCTATATGGGGCAATTTGGAGAACTCAAATGACTTAATCCATGTTTTTGGACTGTGGGAGAAAACCGGAGAACCCGGAGGAAACCCAGAAGGGGATTCGAACTGGGAGTCCCTAGTCCTGAGAGGAGAACATGCCGACCACTAAGCCACCTTGCCGCCCCGGACGCATGTCTGTTCTGTTGTACACAGTCGGGTGTTTTCATTTGAGAATCATTGTGAAATAGTATGAAAGCTTAATGTTTACTATGTTCTCTTACGTTAGAGAAAGGTACTGTACATTTAAATAAGATATACAGGTTATATACACATATTATTCATGCTGGTTGGAGAAATACAGGAAAGTCATACCCTTTTTAAAGCACATTAAAAAACTCTGCTCTGTTTAATTGTACACACACACACACACACACACACACACATATATATATATATATATACACATTTTTATCTGCAGTCTGTTTTGTGCTAAAGGCACAGAGTAAGTTTGTTTTAAGTTATTTTAGACAACCTTGATGCATTAGTGTCCCACATTGTCCCACACAAACATAGTCTTTGTCCCACATCTGGTGAATTGGAATCTGGTCATCCTAGTTTTGAACACAGCTTCCACGGCTTCTTCTCGTCTATGTCGGTTGTATTTGCTTGTGTGTTTTGCTTGTTCTTTTCGGGCCCCCAAACTGTGCTTATTGAGACATAGTCTAGTCGGGGGACTGGGTTTTTGTTTAACGCCTATTTTCTCATTATGCATCACATTTTCTACCCATTTCTAACACAGAGTGGCGGGGATCGCAGGGTCGTGGGCCGAACCAGATAAACATTTATTAAACACGTTAAAAGTAAATGTTTTCTGAACATGAATAGTAATAAAAGTAGAAAAAATAAAGAAATAAAAAAGTTTTTAGAATACTTTGCTCTCTATAAAAATATCTGGATCTGGGTGGACTTTCCATGTTCTCCCCGTGTCCGCGTGGGTTTCCTCCGGGTTCTCCGGTTTCCTCCCACAGTCAAAAAAAAATAAGGATGAAGGTAAATTGAATTCTTCAAATTGCCCCATATAGAATGTGTTTGTGTTTGTGTGTGTGTCTGTGTGAGTGAGTGTGTGCCAAGTGTTATATTGGCAACCTGTCCTGGGTGTATCTGCCCAGTGCCCGAAACGTTCTCCCCTGGATGGAGCCAGCATGGAGACTATGAACATGCTGCACAAAAAAAACATATAAGAAATTTAATAAAAATGATGCTTTTCCACAATAGTAACAATAACAAATCAAAACATTCAGATATCTTTGCCCCTGGGTCATTTTCAAAAAATAAACTGTAACTTTAAATAGTTTTAAAGATTTCTGCTCTCCATAAAAATGTTCCGGTCAAATGTTCCCAAAGGGGCCCTTAAATGGAGAGGAGCATCCCAAAAAGTGGTGGTCCTGAGCCAGTCGTAAAGGCTAACTAACAAGAGCGAAAGCTAGATGAAGCTAAGCTAAGCGACCAGAAATACTGCAGCAGATGTCAGGGTCAGACGAACATGCTTACCACAAAGCCACCGTGCCGCCCATGGTGATATACCACAGCTTCGTATTTAAGTTATATATGATATATATATATATCTTCATTCATTTTATTCATTATCTTCCCCTTTGTCCTATATTAGGGTCGCGGGGCGGTTGCCCATGCCCATCCAGGGGAGAACGTTTTGGGCGCTGGGCAGATACACCCAGGACAGGGCGCCAATTTATCGCTGGGCACACACTCACACAGACACACACAAACACACACTATATGGGGTAATTTGGAAAACTCAATTGACTTGAACCATATTTTTGGATTGTGGGAGGAAACCGGAGAACCCGGAGGAAACCCACGCGGACACGGGGAGAACATGGAAACTCCACCCAGATTGGGATTTTAAGTTATATATATATATATATATACATATATATATATATATATATATATATATATATATATATATATATATATATATATATACAATTTATAGTTATTGTCAGGCTTAATTGCCTATTAGAAATATTTAAGTTAGAGAATGTTGCAGGAAACTGAATGAACCATTGCAACTAACTGAGTCACTGAGTCTTGGTCCTCACAAGGTATCTTCCTTAAGATACCAACATAACAGGGAGTTTTGTCTTGCCACTGTCTCTTCAGCTTGCTCTTTTGGGATTTAAAGGCTTATAACACTGTGAAGCTGCTTTGTGACAATGTGCTATTGTAAAAAACACTCTATTAATAAATGAGTTGGACTTGAACCGTCTGGAATCAGATGTTCACATTGAGAGTAAAGGAACTGGATATGGGACCTGGCATATTGACTATGCAAAGTGATGACCCGTGCTATACTGAGGTTATAACATGCTGTAGTGTCTCTGTAACCTTTGGCCTTTTAAGCGAGGACATTGCAGAGATGAGGGACGGGGGGGGGGGGGGATATCACCCCTGCTTTTTTAAACAGGTAATTATCTCTCTCACATTTTTCGCTCACATTGCCAGAGACTCCCCGACACCTGAGAAGCTCACAGAGTCGATCATGCGTCAATAAGCTTAAATGTAATTTAGTTGTTTACATGTGCTTTAAATAAAACATTAGTCTTATTAGTCCACTCTTCTGGTCAAGAGGTCTGTTTTTTATGCAAACAGTGCTTGCTGGTGGTTGCCATGGTGTCTCAGCACACCTTTATTTGTGTGATTGCCATATATGGCAATTAGTGTGATTATCCGATTTTTATTTTTATTAAATCTGATTTTCTCCAGGGTGGCATGGTGGTTTATTGGTTGGTATGTTCTCCTCCCAGCGCTAGGGATTCGAATCCCAATCTGGGTGAAGTTTTCGTGTTCTCCTCAAGTCCGCGTGGGTTTTCTCCGGGTTCTCCGGTTTCCTCCCACAGTCCAAAAACATGAATCAAGGTCAATTGAATTCTCCAAATTGCCCCATATAGAGTGTGTTTGTTTGTGTCTGTGTAAGTGAGTGTGTGCTCAGTGATAGATTTGTGTCCTGTCCTGAGTGCCCAGTGCCTGAAACGTTTTCGGACGTCCCCCGACCATAGTAGAACTAAGCCAAATTTAAAGAGTGATCACAAGTGAACTAAGAATATGATCATGCTGCAATTTTACAAGACCAGTCTGGCTGCAGCCATCTCCAACTTCAGTAAATTTTATCATCGTAGCTTGAAATTTGTCCGAGTTATGGAAGTGCAAATATTACCATAATGCAAAGCGAATGGGAATTTTGGCTCGGAAAAATGTGAATATCTCGGGAACATTTCAACCGATTTCTTAGCTGTATACAAGCAGTGGTCTCACCAATGATTCTGACATGTTCTGCAAAAACCACTTTGATAGCTTGAAAATTGCAGGAGAGTAAAGCCGGACAAAAAAGCCGAAAGCCAACTTTTGAAGAGTGATCACAAGTGAACTAAATGTGTGATCATGCTACGATTTCAGAAGACTGATGTGGCTGCAGCCATCTGCAATTTCAGTGAATTTCATCTTTGTAGCTAGATAACTGGCCGAGTTATGGGAGTGCAAATATGCAAATATTACCGTGATGCAAAGCAAATGGGGAATTTTGGCTCTGAAAAATAGAAAATCTAGAGAAGAGTTTGGTTATGATTGTATAAAAACAGTGGTCTCACCAATAAGCGGAACGTGTCCGGCCGTGCTAATTGCGGAAGAGCGAAGCTGGAAATAATGGTGTAATAATAAAAATCGGAAGACAACTTTGGAAGAGTAATCACAAGTAAACTAATCATGCTGCAAATTCACAAGACCGGTCTCCATCCATCCATTATGGGGGGGGGGGGGTCCCCATTCCCATCCAGGTGAGAGTGTTTTGGGCGCCGGGCAGATACACCCAGGACAGGACGCCAATCTATCACTGGGCAGACACTGACTCACACAAACACACACACACACACACACACACACACACACACACACACACACTCTATATGGGGCAATTTGAAGAATTCAGTTGACCTTGAATCAATGTTTTTGAAGTGTGGGTGGAACATGGAATCTCCACCCAGATTGGGATTCGAACCACCAAGCCACCGTACCACCCACAGCCATCTCCAACTCAAAAAAATTTGCCGAGTTATGGGAGTCCAAATATTACCGTAATGCAAAGTGCTCAGAAAAAGGTGAATATCTCGGGAAGGGTTCTACCGATTTCTTAACTGTATACAAGCAGCGGTCGCACTAATGAGCCGGAAATGTCCTGCAAAAACCATGTCGATAGCTCGAAAATTGCAGGAGAAGAAAGCCGGTCAAAACAATGAAACATTTTAATATCATGCTGTATGTATTTTTAACTATTCTGTCAGATATAATGACTGCAGACATGCACAGCTTTAACTCTTATTTCTAATATGCCAATTATGTCTTGTAAAAATGCAAATGTTAGCAAATGGCTATTTCCTCTTGAGGGCCTTCCTATATCACACACACACACACACACACACACACACACACACACACACACACACACATAGCCAAGAGGGAAGACTGGTCCGCTCTCGGGTATCAGCACCTGTCTTGCTGTATCTTCCACAGACAAGATGCACATTGTTTCCAAGAACATAGAGGTCAAGTGTCAGATTGTGGTAGATCAGTAGGGTGTGTGTGTGTGTGTGTGTGTTTATCTGTGTGTGTGTGTGTGTGTCCTTTACTGTCTTTCGAAGTGAATCCTGGCATGATGGTCCTCATTTATATTTTGATTTCCCATGAAACTGGATCTAAATGTGGTCATCTATCTCTGTGGTGGTAAACATAATGATAAATGAGGAGTGTCCAGGCATCAGTGTAATGCAATCCTTCAGGGCACCATTCTAACGCTCCATTCCCCATCAATATGTTATCAATTTCTAACAGTAATAAGGATCAGATTTTCATAACAGGTTTGTTTTATATATTTATCTGCATGTTTATAGTGTACACTATTTTCTAGGTACGATTAAATGTAAGATAGTAATTAAATAGTAAAACGCGGACTGGTCATTTTACCCGTGTGCTTTTATAAAAACCAAGGTCTAATAAAATTTAAATATCAATTGCATATTTCATTTTTTTTGTGTTAAAATCAATAACAACATTAAAGATGGGACACCACAAGTAAATGATACAGTGGTTATACAGTGCCTTTTATATATACAGACATTTTACAAAAAAAAAAAATCGCCTTTATTATCATTGTAATTTTTATTGCAATGAAATTTGAGTGCATCTCCAAAGGTGCTAGTAATGTACAAATAGAATATGAACACATTTAAGTAAAATAGCTAAATAAAATAAAATATAAGGCATAAAATCATTGAAAAGTCGATTCATTTTCCTAATTCCATTCAAAAAGTTCAACTTTTGTACTTTTTATAGATTCAGGGCTCACAATGTAAATGATTTCAAGTATTTATTTGTTTATTCTCATATTCTCATAATTATTTTTTAAATGGAATTATGGAAATTAATGAACTTTTCCATTATTTGTTTTATTTTATATTTTTTTTTACCTTAATAACCAACATTCTTCAGCAGAAACTGGGAGTAAATGGTTGCTGTAATTGAGGACATGGTCAGTTGTTTCCATGGTCGTCTATAAATGTATATTCCCAGTCTACCGTTGCTGGGCCCTTGGGCTAAGTCTTTAGCTCTAAATTAAGTTGTAATTACCTCCAACTCCCATTATAAATGAAATAATCCACAATGGTATGGCCATGTTTTCATTATTGTTTGTTTGTGTTTGTTATTCTAAAGTCATAGAAACCAAGTGATGCAGTTATTAAAACAGTCTGCATCACTGTGTATGGCGTTTTAGGATGTGGCCAATAACACAAGTTGTTCTTGCTTCCTTTAAGTAATGCTGACATGCTGGGAAATGTACTAAATCTAAAGAATGGTGTTCTTGTGATAATAAAAGTGTATTTTCCTTTCAGTGCACTGCATATATGATTTTAAAAATAGTTTGCTTGTCTTTATACATACTCTATTTAATCCTGATTTTAATATGGTATGTATGTATGTATGTATGTATGTATATATATATATATATATATATATATATATATATATATATATATATATATATATATATATATATATATATATATATATATATATATCGCTGGGAAGATACACCCAGGACAGACACACAAACACACTCTGTATGGGGCAATTAAGAGCTTTCAGTTTACCCGGAGGAAACCCACATGAACATGGAAACTCCACCCAGATTGGGATTGGAATCTGGATGCCCAGCAGTGAGACCCCCCCCCCCCCCCCCCCCCCCCCCCCCCCCCCCCCCCCCCCCCCCCCCCCCCCCCCCCCCCCCCCCCCCCCCCCCCCCCCCCCCCCCCCCCCCCCCCCCCACTAAGACGTCGTGCCACCGCACTTATTATTAGCTTTTATTTAATTATTAAATAAATGGTAAATAACTTTTGTCTTATTTGAGTCTTATTAAATCACTAGTACTGACTAAAATTAAATAAATAACTTTGGCGGACCTTCTAAGGCAAACCTGACCTACACCACTATGGCTTTGGCTAAATGAAGGAAGGATCTGTGTGTGTGTGTGTGTGTGTGTGTGTGCATTTGCACATTCGCGCATTCCCTTGTTCTATAGTGTATTTTATTTTGTCTAGATGATTTTGGCAAAGGGGTCCAATAGATGAAAGGATCTTGTTCTGAGTCTGTGTTTTCGTGCTTGCTCTTATTGCCCTGAAAACCACCTGACTGTTTTTCTGTAACTCATGGAATAATGTCTAGGAAGGAAGCGAGGAATTTATTTTCCTGTTTATATACAGCGTGTGCTTATGCTGATAAGCAGGAATTCCACGAATAAACAAGAACCAACAAAATCATCCTGACAACAGCTCTATGGCTTTTGCAAAATAATATACACAAAGTACATTTTAATAAAAACATTTAGGACAAGCGGGCGGCACGGATGCAAAGTGGAGGGGCATGGGGAACCCCCCGCGACGCTAATATAGGATAAAGCAGAAGATAATGAATGAATGAATGAATGAATGAATGAATTAAATTGCCCCATATAAAGTGTGGCTGTGTGAGTGAGTGTGTGCCCAGCAATCTACCCAGTGCCCGAAACTTTCTCCTCTGGATGGACATGGGGAACCCCCCCCCATGACATCTCATTCTCTCCAACAACACCGTAGTCAACTATGTCCCCATGTATATTCCCTGACCGAATGGCAATGCCCCACGATGCGCATCCCTATTAGTGGGGCAACCTGCCAAACCATGTCCTGTGCCCAAAATGGTGACGCACTTATACCACCACATGGCGTCCATAAATATGTGGACGGCCCATGCCATCACCATAGTTTTTTTTCTCAAAAAAATAAAACACCTATTAATTAAGGCAATTAATAGCAACATGGAAACCATCTTGGAGAAGCTTTCGGTGCTGCAAACGAGAAACTTTGGAGAAGAGATTGAGGGCTTTACATTAAAATTCTGTGAGCCTTCATCGAAACAAAAGTCTCAGCTGCTTTTTCGGCCCTTCTCCCCCAGAAGAACCGGTGCTTTGGATTCCTGGATACCTAAAACTGTTTCAAGGACAATGCGGTGTGGCTGTGACATTCTGCAAACTGAAAACCCAGACCCCAACCCCCACCCTCCTTCAACATGCTTTCACTGCTCACTTCCAAATGGTTCGGCAAGATGGGCCTGAGCGCCAAATTAAAAGTGGCAGCTGGTCAAAAAACCATGACCATGTCTGTGTCTATGTTGTCATATACTGTATGTCCTGTGCTTAACGTGTTTTTTTTCAGGTTCCTAAACTGTGCTTCTTTAGGAACATAATCTGGGGCTGTTATTTTTATCATCTGTGTTTTCCTTTCCCGAAGTATTACATCTGTTAATTTTCAATTTTTGGGTGACATTTAATTTTCCCATTGTGGGATCTTTGAAAAAAAAAAAAAAAAAAAAAAAATAATAATAATACACTAAGCTGTTACCTTTAATAAGTGAAGCATTGAGAATCAACACTTAGTTGTGGTGGTCTCTCCTTCCCAAGCGCTTGACCCATTGGCACTCAGAGGGCTCCAGCATCGGAACCTGACTGAGAGATCATGAAATCCGACAGGCGGGAAGATTAGATGAAAAGATGGAGGGAAGATGAAGATCTAAGAGAGCCGGAGGGGATGGAAATGTGAAGGAGGTCAGTTAAATATAGAGGGGGGTGGTGGTCAAGGTTATGGATGGCTTTGAAAGTGTAAAGTAGGATTTTGAAGATAATATGACATTTATACGGGAGCCGGTAAAGCTGCTGCAGGACGGGAGTGATGGGCGAAAGAGGAGGTTTGGGTTATGATGCAAGATTATGAATTTTTCTGAAAGTATCATCACCATCATCAACATAATCATCTGTGAATTTCCCCATTGTGGGACCAATAAAGGATTATCTTATTTTATCAACGTCATCACCAAGAAGAAGCCATCCATCCATTATCATTCACGTTATCCTCTCCTAGAGTTAGGGGGTTCCCCATGTCCATCCAGGAGAGAATGTTTCGGGCGCTGGGCAGTTACACCCAGGACAGGGTGCCAATCTTTCACTGGGCACACATTCACTCACACACACACACACACACACACACACACACACACACACACACACACACACACACACACACTCACACACAAACACACTCTATATGGGGTAAATTGGTAATTCAATTGACCTTGATCCATGTTTTTGGACTGTGGGAGGAAACCAGAGAACCTGGAGGAAACCCTCGCAGACACGGGGAAAACATGGAAACTCCACCTAGATTTGGATTTGAACCGGGAATCCCTAGCGCTGAGAGGAGAACATGCTAACCACTAAGCCACCGTGTTGCCTACGATGAAGCCAATTACCCATAAATTAACATTTCTACCATTTGCAGGAAAAATCACAGGCCCGGGCCGAGAACATGTTGATCACATGTAAAAATAATTGTCATGTGATTGGCGATTGGCTGGCGACCTGTTGTTCAGGGAGTTTCTCTGTCGTTTACTCACGTGTGCATCCCTTATTATTTTATATAATTGAATGTGAAATGGCGGCACGGTGGCTTAGTGGTTAGCACGTTCGCCTCTCAGCGCTAGCGATTCCTGGTTCGAATCTCCATCTGGGTGGAGTTTCCATGTTCTCCCCGTGTCTGTGTGGGTTTCCTCCGGGTTCTCCGGTTTCCTCCCACAGTCTAAAAACATGGATCAAGTCAATTGAGTTTTAAAAATTGCCCCATTTAGAGTGTGTCTGTGTGAGTGAGTGTGTGCCCAGCGATGGATTGGCGCCCTGTCCTGGGTCTATCTGCCCAGCGCCCGAGACGCTCTCCCCTGGATGGGCATGGGGAACCCCACCAATACCCTAATAGAGGACAAAGCAGAAGATAATGAATGAATGAATGAATGAATGTGAAATTAAACAATAAACTTCTATATTATATTCTCATAATCACTTAATTAAAAAATAAAGCTACCAAGTGCTAATTTTGGGAGTTAACAATACTCAAAAGATTTTTGTCAGAAGATGACACACTTTTTCCTTTAACCCTATCTGTAATCAGACATCCAACAGAGTTACAGAGCCTTAGCTCTTTAGGGATTTCACCAAATGGAAACATAAAAACAAACATTGCTGTTTCCAGTCAGTCTTGGCTTGCTGTGCTAATTTCCTTTATCAAACAAACATACAAAAAATTATTTCCGAGCACGCAAGTGTACCACCAAGCTGCATATGCTGAAATTTTAAATAAGATAAGATTCTGCGAAGTATTTGCCGCCAAATGTATTTATTTCTTTATGTTGTAATTGTAAATTATATTACGGATTCAAGTAAATAGTGATGTACTAAACATGCTGTCTTTACAAATTGTATTCATTTGAAATAAAAACACAGCGTGGGCGGCATGGTGGCTTAGTAGTTAGCATGTTCTCCTCTCAACGCTAGGGATTCCCGGTTTGAATCTCAGTCTGGGTTGAGTTTGCATGTTCTCCCAGTGTCTGTGTGGGTTTCTCCGGGTTCTCCAGTTTCCTCCCACAGTCCAAAAACAAGGAACAAGGTCAATTAAATTCTCCAAATTGCCCCATATAGAGTGTGTGAGTATGTCTGTGTGAGTCAGTGTGCCCAACGATAGACGCCCGAGACATTCTCCCCTGGATGGGCATGGGGAACCACCCCGCCACCCTAATAGAGGATAAAGCGGAAGATAATGAATGAATGAAATAAAAACACAGCATTAACAAGAATTTATTAAATAGTTCTTAGTTGTAAACAAGAATAAACATTCATTCATTCATTATCTCCCGCTTATCCTCTATTAGGGTTGCGGTGGGGTTCCCCATGCCCATCCAGGGGAGAACGTCTCGGGCACTGGGCAGATAGACCCAGGACAGGGCGCCAATCCATCGCTGGGCACACACTCACTCACACACACACACACTCTATATGGGGCAATTTTTGAGAATTCAATTAACTTGATCCATGTTTTTGGACTGTGGGAGGAAACCGGAGAACCCGGAGGAAACCCACGCAGACACGGGGAGAACATGGAAACTCCACCCAGATGGGGATTCGAACCGGAAATCCCTAGCGCTGAGAGGCGAATGTGCTAACCACTAAGCCACCGTGCCGGCCTAAGAATAAACATAAATAGTTATTTTTAAAATAAAATAATAACATAACAGGGAGTTTTCTTTCCACTGTCTCTTCAGTTTGCTCTTTTGTGGTCTGTAGGCATATAACACTGTAAAGCGGCTTTGTGACAATATACTATTGTAAAAAACACTAACAATAAATTACTTGAAATTACTTCGATTGCCCCATATAGAGTGTGTATGTGTGTCTGTGTGAGACATTGGTGCACAGTGATTGGTGCCCTGTCCTGGGCATCTGCCCAGTGCCCGAAACATTCTCCCCTGGCTGGGCATGGGATAGTGCCACCCCGATGCCCTAGTAGAGATTTAAGCAGAAGATAATGAATGGAGGGCATCACGGTGATCCTCCCAGTGTCCGCATGGGTTTCTTCCGGGTTCTTTGGTTTCCTCCCACAGTCTAAAAACACGGATCAAGTCAATTGAGTTCTCCAAATTGCCCTATATAGAGTGTGCCTGTTTGAGTGAGTATGTGCCCAGCGATTGATTGGCGCCCTGTCCTGGGTGTATCTGCCCAGTGCCTGAAACATTCTCCCAAGGATGGGCATGGGGAACCCCCCGCCACCCTAATATAGGATTAAGCGGAAGATAATGAATGAATTAATGAATATATTTTGCATAATTCTATACTGCTGTCTGAGGGGGGGGGGGGATGCCCATCAAGTTTAAAACCAGATACACTGGGAAGATACACCCAGGACGGGACGCCAATCTATTGCTGGGCACAGGACCACTCACACATGCACACTATATAGGGGCAATTTAGAGCAGCCAATTCACCTTGAATTTGTATATGCATTTATTATATTTATCCATTCATCCATCCATTATCTTCTATCTTCATTAGCTTTATCCTCTACTAGGGACGGTGGGGTGGGGGTCCCCATGCCCATCCAGGGGAGGACGTTTCGAGCACTGGTGCAGATACACCCAGGACAGGACGCCAATCTATCACTTTACACACTCACTCACACTCACAAACACACTCTCTATGGGGCAATTTGGAGAATTCAAATGGATCATTGACCTTGATCCATGTTTTTGGATTGTGGGATGAAACTTGAGAACCCGGAGGAAACCCATGCGGACACGGGGAGAACATGGAAACCCGGCACTGAGAGCGGACATGCTAAACGCAAACTCACTTGTTAAGGTTTTTGGTTAGAATTCTTCTAGCTTGCAGAATGGCTGCACAAATTGAGGGCAAACGAGCATCGGGGTTAAAATCCGGTCAGCCTTCTAAGCTGTACCTGTGTATTTGTTGTTCATTCTTACAGAGTGTTATAAATCAGTTGCAGTGGTTAATGTGTCCCATTATTATGTTTTACTGGTGATGTATTAGCATTAATAAGCTGCAGCTGGTTAAAAAGTCAAAACTGATGGATAAAACCAGGTGGTGTGTGTGTGTGTGAGAGAGTATTTAAAGAAATCAGTGTTTAAGAAGGAATTTGTACATCAGAAAATGTATCCAACCTA